>JBBPKO010000009.1:167999-194606 GCA_038089295.1 Xerocomus amazonicus
GTCCTACCTTTTTAACTTCTTTGCTACCGAAGTCTCACCGTTGCCCTCAAACGCTCTCTTCTTGTCGCTCATGGTGGCGACCCGAGCTGTAGTTTCGAGAGGTGTTCTGCGATGGCTCTGCTGTTGTTAGTAATGTCACGACCCCTCTATTAGGGGTCACATGCGTGTCATGGCAGCTCCGTTCTCGTGGTCAGCGTTCATGTTCTCGTTCTTTTCCCTTTCTTCTGCGTTCCCAAGACTTAGGCAGGCGGTAGCACCGGTGTCCATTCCAAGCGGTACTTTTGGTGCACGTTTCCGCAACCAAATCGCCCCACGCAAAGTCAAGTACGCGAAACGCCAAAAGGGTCGTATTCCCATTCCTACGGGTGGATCTACGCGGGGAACAACGCTTGCATTTGGTGAATATGGCATCAGAATCAAGGGACAAGGCGTTCGGTTCACCGCGAAGCAGCTTGCGACTGCAGAGGAGGTTATCAAGCGTGCCATCAAAGTTGTGAAAGGTGCCAAAGTGTACTTGCGGGTCTTTCCAGATATCCCCGTCTGCATCAAGGTGCATTCACATTTGGCATGCGCCTAAGACGATGCTGACATAGCACACATGCAGGGTAACGAAACGCGTATGGGGAAGGGTAAAGGCACCTTCGAATTTTGGGCAACTCGGTAGGTTTTCGTTTCGCGGCATACGTTGGCAAGTCCTCAGTATGCCCAAGTGTGCCTACCGGGCGTGTCATATTCGAGGTTGGCGGTGTTCCCATACGCGAGGAGATTGCACGAGAAGGTGGTTGTCGTCAATGTCTCCGGCTCTAAACTGACTGAATGCATTGATAATAGCTCTACGCCTCGGTGCCGCAAAGTTGCCAACTACCTATGAGTTCATAAATCGCGAATCACCACCACGCTTAGGCAGCTTATTGATTGAACTACCCTCCCCCTCCACCCCACCTACTCCCGTCACCACTCTAGAGCAAATCCGGGCATCGTAGGAGTGTCTAGCACAGCAGCTTTTTCATTGTTCACCAGCGCAGTTCGCCCTCGAAGCTTCCTATTTCAAGAATATGAAACAAGGGAGTCCAAGTATGTCAAGAGCAGAATAGCAAACGTAGTTTGATGTCAAAAGGGAGATCTGGTGGCACAGAGACATCATCCAACACTAAATATTCATGCCACCTATTACAAGATTTTTTTATTTTAGTACTTTGCTAGCACGTGACTGTTACGCGACGCGCTCTTTAAAAATGTTCCCACGATTGACTTTCTATTCCAAAGCTTGTTGCGTGCTATTTCATTGGGCCGTCTCAAGTCAATCCACCGCCGTCACCGACACCGCCAACAGTGTCGAGAACATATCCAACACCTGTAGTTTCACCGATCCATACTTTATAATT
Source organism: Xerocomus amazonicus (assembly GCA_038089295.1). Taxonomy (NCBI): domain Eukaryota; kingdom Fungi; phylum Basidiomycota; class Agaricomycetes; order Boletales; family Boletaceae; genus Xerocomus; species Xerocomus amazonicus. Next base: position 169,385 of record JBBPKO010000009.1, read on the forward strand.
CGGTTGTTTTTCTTTCTTTCGAGCCACCTCAAAGACTGCCTTGCTTTCTATCTCCCTCATATCGCCATCTGGTTCTTGTTCATTATTCTGTCACTTCAAGGTAACTTTACACTCCCTTGTGGCGTGTCGTCGCACTCGTTACATCCTTTTTTGACTCACATCTTTGTTCATATCGTAGGTACCAACGGTCCTCATGCATAAACACTCTGCTTCCGTCCCACTAGTTCCTGCATCTGCACCGACTTCTCCAGCTGCCATCCGTCTCAACAGGATGGAACGTTCATTGTGTCTTCCAGTCACTCCGCAGCGCATAATACGCACCCAAAAGACCCTATATCGGTCACCAGTCACCCCAGTGAGCACAACCTCTACGCCTTATACGCCCCTCAGTCTCCGTTCCTTCTCGACAAACTCGAGTTCAGCACTCAATACGCCGGGCTCCGCCATCAGTTTGAAGCGATTTCCCGTCATAAATTCTCCCGAAAATGAGGCCACCTCCCTGTCGGCCGACAAGAGTTTGGCAGATATCGCCGCGAACTGGCGCTCACGTGCCAACGAAAACGGTATCAAGGTAGCTACTGCTGAGGAATCAAACTTTGCTGATGATGAAGGTGCGTATATGCGTTTCGTCGAGTAGTTTGATCAGTTCACATCGTTCCTTTTCCTATGTGCACGTTGATTCTGATCGTCTGTGACGCCCTCTTACCCCGATGACAATCCGCCTTTCTTTCGGAATGCATATATGCCCACCACAGCCAGTGACCTTACTCCGTCTGATTCAACACCACCACCTTTTCCTGGCGAAGAGTGTCAGTTGTTTCCATGGACCCCTAATTCAAGCGGTCTCTAACAATTCCTTGTACAGCCTTTCTTTCCCCTCCTTTCCTTCCGACGCATCGCCGATCCCGTACACAGTCGAGCATCCAGCCCGTATGCCAGTCAGCGCCGCACAGGACTCCGGGGAGGAGGGCCCTCGGCATATTAAACACACCGCCTCCCAAACCTACAAACTCTAGCCAATTGAAATTCAAAGGAAGCATGACTGATCCCGCACACACACGTCGCCGCCCCTCTTTCGGACAGGTGTGTGCTCCGTCTCCGTCAGCCATCCTGTTAATTTCACTGTGACTCATTTATTATGGGCCGATTTCAGATTTCCACGGAACTTTTCGATATCGATGAAAATACTTTTGAACCGTACCCACAATCCTTCTCTTCCGCAGCTCAAACATTAGTGCTACAAGACCCTTTCAACGCCTCTGGACTGTCGACAATTGCAGAGTCTATCCCACAGCATTATCCAGGCTCATATCCTGAGATGTTCAGCATCTCCTCCGCTGCGTCGCCACAACCGACTTGTTCTGTCTGCGGTTTCACAGGGGATCGGATGGCGGTTCTCGTTCCTTGCAAACATTTACTTTGCTCTGCTTGCATGACGAGTGCCCTGAACATTGTCGGTGAGAAGGATATTCATTGTGCTGTCTGCAAGACGTTCGTCAACGACTTTGAATTGCAAACTGCCTCGGATGATGACGCTTCAGCATCCACAGTCAGTCAGAGGCGTTTTCCTGTCATCTCTGATATCGCTTCACCGCTACGACAACGATCGGTTCGGGATGAGCCTGCCATCTTGCCGGGTATATTCGACTCTAAACCTTTGCCATCCCTAATAAACACCGTGTCTCTCTGCAACCCTCAGACGCGCCGCTCGTCTTCGATGTCTGTTTCTCCTCAGCCGCAAAGAACGGAGAACGTGGTTCTTCGCATCGATAATGTTCCCTGGGTGGGTTGACCCGAAGTGTGGCCTTGCCCTTCCTCTGACAATCTGACACCAGGATATTACACCTCCTGCTGTTGTCGCGTGGTTGAAGCATCCTGTTGTCCGTGTTCATATTCTTTTGGATCATCGAGGAAAGACATCCAGTCATGCTTATGCTGAATTTTCCACGGAGGAGACCGCAAGGGCAGCTCTCCGATCAGTACAGAACTCGGTCCTTGGCAGAGGGAAACGAGCTCGTGGAGTCACTGTCACCCTCAGCAGCCAAAGTGAGCTAATGCATGCGGTATGTCTACTTTTACATTCGGTGAGGAGAACTCATCATTCCTATCAGTTATTTCCATCATGGCAAGGTGATTGGGACGGTTCCCGCCCGTCTGTTTCTGGACTTCGAGACCAATCGCTATCTTTAATGTCCAAGGCAGAGCTCGACTCATTGCTGAACCTTATCCAACGGCCCGATGTAAGTTGAACCTCTTTTTGATTGTTGTTCACTAATACAGTTCGCTGTCCAGTCTCATTTTTTGAAAGTAGCGACACTTCCCTTCCATGTACTTATTAGTATCCTGTCCAAGTTCCCGGTGGACATCGACAGCAGGGTCTTCTGGGATGTCAAGATCAGTGATTCATTGTTCTGTTGGTATATTTCTTCCCGTTTTCGCAACCCTTGCTGATAGGTGCGATTTTTGTAGACATCACCCACAGTATGCGCTTGGTTCTTATTGCATGGCATTGTAGCTTACAGCTCGTCCTAGCCGCGCTTGACATTCTCGGGGCACATTACCGGCAATCTATCCCCCAGGATGAGCCTGATCTTCTAAACGAGCTCTTGGAAATTGCTATTAATTGCAAAGGTAGGTTCAAATGGTGTTCCATTCGTACATCTACCCTAACTCTGTGAAAAGTGTTCACAGAGGAGCAGGTTGCTACATTGACAACAATCCACAAGGCTTACACTTCTGCCTTTTCCGCCCAACATAACTATCCTGTTACCCACATCCAACCACCTCTCATGCCGGTCATGTGGGACCCTTCTGCTGTGTCGCCATACGGCGCGCTCGCTAGAGAATTCGGATTGCCGGAGAACATTGTGCATGCGCTTGCGCAACGACTGAATGGCTTTCATTGACTCAGTTTCGAATTCAGTGTATGACCCTATCACGACAGACCATGATCCTATTTCTGCTCATTCAACGATTGGCATTGACTGCCTTCTGGCGTTTCTTGGAACCATGGACTCTATGGGATTTTTCCCTCGCTTCAACTTTGCGCTTCCTATCGATCTTTCTTATCGCTGCCCCTGCTTTCTCCAGATTCCGTGCTTTGCTGTGGATTTGCATATTGCGCCTCCTTGTTCCGCATCATGCTTTTCTCCTTCACTCCATTGTAATGCAACCATAGGTTATGCTTGTATCGTAGACAGGTGTCCTGAAGGTCAACGTTGGAAGGGGCAATGTGTGCCCCTTGATGTGCCATGTTCAAAGGTTCCGATATTGGGATTCATGGAATAGATTAGATTTGGGTCGTGGTATTGCATAGGAAGTGCTTTTGTCAAGCTTCCCCGCCAACCGCCCTGTCTCTGACAGGGTATGATCTCGATTTGTCGCACTGTTCTCGCTCCTTTTCTGGCGCCCATTGTTTTCACAGCATCTGATGTAGATGTCCCTAGGCTCAGTTGAACACTAATACCACCGCAACCCGTAAGCCGCAAGGCCTCGATGGATGGCGAGAATATACTTCATAGGGCCGGGTATCAGTCCAGATGATCGTGCGTTAATTTGCCTCGGACCGACGGCGATGGAAACCACAGCTTAGGTCGTCTGGATTGGGAAACGTGACGGCGGTTGCACCTCTATGGGGTGCAGCCGCTGTCATGTTTCTCACCAGGCTGTTCCGGTCGGCCCCGACAACAGCGCATTTGCCGACCGCCGATCTGGTCACTGGATATGGCGTCTCTCGACACATTGGCGCTCGAGAGACAGTGCCCCGATTGCCAGTGAGTGGCATAGTACTTACAGTCGGGGGGCAGTCTTTACGGACGAATTCGGGTATAAAATTTACAACGACATTGCGAGGGCTGTAGTAGTGAGCCGGCCGCTGGTTGGTGCGCCACGAGCCAAGGATTTGGTAGGTAATTGCAGAGCCCACGTGACATTTATGTGTATTATGCGCTAGGAAAAAGTGGAGAGGAGACGCTTTGTGGTGTGGAATAATGTACAAGATGTAAAAATATGAACGATGTAGAATATGAAAGCCGCCTAATGGTCCTCCTTCGCATAGGTCTAGCCCATCTCCTTGTATTCGGAGCAGTCCATTTGAGCAGCATGTGAAGCGGCTCCCAGCTTTAGCCTTTCTCACGGCAAGTCTTCAGCACGAAGTAGGGTTAGAGTTCGATCGTCCTGGCATCCTGGGTGTCAATTGCTTAGAAATCCGACCCCCGTGCTCTCTCATCCGTTGAGCCTTTTTCGAAAATGTCATACAGGAATACCTCCAAAGCTCGTTCACTTACACCGCAACTGTAATCGAGCCATCAGATGGTAAGCACGCGTAGGAATAATGAGATGCACGAACGCGACGTGTTGGTGAGCATCTTACTCTTGCAGAGGTGGAAAGGCACGCTGAAACACCGGCGCCGAATGGAACCACTGTTGTCATCCCATACCGACCGATTCTCCTGGAAGGGGGACATGACATCGGCCACCAGCGAGCCAGTCTGCACGATGGTGACAATCATGCCGCGCGTCAACACAAACAAGAGGACTCTTTCTTTGGACTCGGGATCGGCTTCCGCGATAGACGATCGGCCGATCGCACGTGAAAATGAACCCACGAACGAAGAACAGCCCTTTTTTGGTTACACCAGGGTACGAGCCGTGATCATGTCAGATACTCCTCCAAAAACGCCTCAATACAGGACACAGCCTACGCTTTGGTTAACAACGAAACTCCAAGAAAGTGAGTGTACCCACGACCATTTGGATGTTCCGAAAATCGCCAGAGGGTGCCAGGTAGTGTATCAATATCATGTTTGCTACGAGGAACAGACTCGGCGCAATAATCGACCAAGCATATCAATTGCTTACCGAATCCTCCACCTATTCGCACAGTTCTCGTTGAAAGTTCAATGCTTTTTTTTTCTAACCCAGCGACTTTCCCAGTCCCACAACAGCAGGAATGAGCTGTACAGATGTGGTCAGACCAACCTCACAACATAGTGAAGATTTAAAGAACGGACAACCAGTAACGGTATCGCTCTACACCGCTGCGACGTAACGGGATATTGTCGTACGACTACTGATTGATTAGAAACGTTGAGACGAGCCAAGTGCCAGCCTACTCAAGTTATATTCCGCTAGCAAATAAGATTCGCACGCTTGAAGACGGAACTGTGTCACCGTTTCAAAAGTCGGTGGCACATACGCTACAGTGACAATGGCCGTTGTTCCGCCTTCTAGCCACAATGCGCTAGCCATCCTGGCATTAATTACGTCACGTTTAGACATGCTGTCCACTTACTTGGGCACATCCACGAAAGGGGCATGGTTTCTAGCTGGAATGTCGTGAGGAGAAGTCGGGGAGACACCTCAGGACACGAAAGGCGCTCACAAAAAAGTAGAATATCGTCACCGACATCAGTATGATATCCACTGCGTCGAGGAGCCTAGGGCAGCTCTAGAATGGCGTACTGAATTAGGTTTGGGTCCGACTTACACGACTGCGACGACCTGTAAGGTGTCAAAAGTCAGCGGCGTCATGCTGCGCTGGATATCTAACGCGACCACCAGATCTACCAAAGCATATGACGTCAATACAAACCAGCGCTTGGAAGAGAACCGTATCCTTGTCCCAACTGAGATGCGAATAAATCTGGACAAAGGCTATTCCAAGAAACCCGAGTCGAGAAGAGGTCTGGAATCAGCAACTCTGTGGAATAACTCGCACTCACACCTGGCCAGCACGAAGCCTCGGTTTTCCATTCACCGTCGCTTGTACATATGAGATTGGGAGACGATCCTCACCCCAGTACACGGGTGCATAGTGTGAGGCCAGCCTTGAGTCTGCCATCGTTCAAGGAGGTGACTAAAAATTGTGAACGAGAATTAAGACGCGTTACTCATTTAAATAAATAACATAGTGGAATGGGAGCATCATCGGCCGACGTAGGGGGTGGGCAAAAAGATACGAGTTGGCTCCGCCGAGAAAGATGGAGGTAGATGTCCCTTGACAGCGCCGTAGGCACGGCAATGAAGATTTTCTTTGGAATGACTAGAACCATGTCGAATCCCGTGTGGACCCAGGCTAAACGTCGACGATCGACACAGGTTGGTGTTGAGCAGTCCTTAGAGAATGGCCAGTTCTCGCTGATGCATACGAAATTTGCGTAAATCATCGGCAAAATGTCGGTGTCAGCTGTAGCCTGTCTGCCCCTTGTCACAAACTGTCATGAATATTGAGCCGACTCGTTTTTTGACATAACGCTTCCAGATGTTGCCAACAATACTTGTGTTCGATAAGAGTCCAGAACAAGGGGTGTGTGCCTACGATTTTTTTCTGAAACAATGATAAGAGTGAAACCTGGAAGAGGACCCAGACCTTCTCAGAGATCCTATTGCTCTCCACAACAAAACATTCTATCATGCTCGCCTATCAAGAGTCAAGACATAACGCGAGATCAAAGTACCAGTCTCATTTTTTGTTTCATGCCACTTTGCCGTTATCGAAGCTATTTTCGAGATCTAAAACTCTCAGCATGCCGTGCAGTCACCCGCACATTTCGGGATAATGACCTAAAGAGCAAGTATTCCACATCACACATGTAGGTGACCTGTTCTTCGTCCCTCTCTCCCTCGCACATGTTCCCACAGCACAGCGCTGGCGCTCATTTACGCCCCGTCCCATCCGAACCGCATTTGTCGCCGCTGCGCGGCCTCGCACAGCTTCGACATGGCGTGCCATAACATTCACACAGCAAAAGTCACCCCTCACCTTCATTTTTCTGGACGGCACTGACCGGAAATTCCATTCCAGTGTCTCTTCTCGCATTCAGCCTGTTTTTGAAAAAAAAAAAAAAAAGGTCACGACATTTCTCCGCAGTCGAGGTTCACTTACATCGCAACTGCGGTTAGGGTCGTCAGGTTATACGTACTTCACGGGATGAGAGGACAACAGTACGTACGCAACGTGTTTGTGTACAGTTTACTCTTGCACAGATGGAATGGAATTCTGAAACAAAGGAACATGATCACCGAGGACTCCGCAACGATGGGTGCTCTTACGAGTACAACTGGAGAGGGGCAACGACATAGGCTACCAACGTGGCGAGTTGCAAGATGGTAACAAGAATACCGCGCGTCAGCATGAAAAAGAACACCCACTGGATTCGTGATCGGGTCCTGTAATATCGGACCATAGGTTTCGGTAACTGCCTCAGACACCGCGCGAACTCACCGTTTGACGCCGCCGGGAGCTGATGCACATATGTAGCAGAGCGTGATGGTCGTGATCGTGTCAGACAGCACTGCCAGGGTTTCTTCCGAACAAGCCGCCATCTATACGGTATGTCGTCAGGCTTTAGTAACGACAAACCCAGGAAACTCGAGGTGCTTACGATCACTCGGAAGCCCCCGAGCTCTTCCTGTGGTAATACATGCAACAACGTCATCTTCACTATCGGGAAACACGGTCGATAGGATGATCGATTGAGACAATGATTGGTTTACCAAGGCCCGCTCCTGCATGCGTTGCCTTGATCATTCAAACGCACTTTTTCTGCCAAGGGAACGCACCTAGTCCTCCGGCAGCAGTGATAAACTGTATGAATATAGTCAGATTTATCTCTGCGATTATGGTATGGATTCGAGTAACGGACAGCCAGCATCGGAATGAGCCTATTCCACCGTGTCAAGATGGGGTACTGTCTCATGACTTTATTTCGCGGTCAGATAACGTCCTGGTTGAGTCAAACGTAGCTTACTCAAATAGATTCTCGTAGCGAAGAATATCTGCACGCTTCAAGGTGGTTCTAATGATCCTGTCAATGTTTAAAAGCAAGTTTCACATACGTTGCAGTGATGACGGCTGTCGTTCCACTCTCCAACCACCACGTACTAAGTAGCGATTTCTCGAATTCGGTTGTGTCGGTCAGACAGATGGGGTACTTACCTGACTACGACCGTAAAACTAGAGTAATTGCCAAAGTTTAGCACCTAGGACAACGTGAACCGAGGTGAGCAGATGGTCCCCCACGGACATAAACCATCGGTCTCACAAAATATTGGAATACTGTCGCGGATATCAATAAAGTATCGAGCACGTCAAAAATTCTAGAGCGGATTAGAATGACATCGTTGAATCAGATTTGGATGCCTCGTACACAACAGTGACGACCTGTAAGGCATCGAAATTCAGTGGCATCGGATCGTGTCGGTGCTAGGCCACCACCAGCTCCACAGGAGCAAATGATGCGGCTACGAACCAGCGTTTGGAAGACGGCCGTATCCGTGTTGTGACAGAGGTACAAGTATATCTGAGCAGAGGTTGTTCCGAGAAGCCTAAGTCGAGAAGAGGTTCGAGATCAGCGATCCGTGGAATAACGCTGCACCTACATCGTGGCCAGCACGCAGCCTTGGTTTCGCGTTCAGCATCGATCTATTATGAGACACAAAAACGTTGCTCACCCCAGTACAATGGTGCATAGTGGTCTGCCAACGCCAAATCCGCCATTGATAAGGAAAAGGCAGAGAGGATCCGAGGTCTGTGAATGAGAACCGAGATGCATTTAAATGGAAAATGTTGAAGGTGGTCAGTGGGAAAGTCTCGTATTGAGGCGTACTTACCCCGAAAGTTCATGTCACCATAACTGGTTCAGAGATTCCCTCAGGGATAACAGGGCATGGTAACATTCCGGGAGGAATACGACCAGGTATGCGTGATCAATGGCGAGAGCTCGTCCGGCAGATGAGGATTTTCCATTGAACTTTTTGCGCGTGATCCCCAAACATCGATAATTGACCCATATATCTCCTTTTGATGTCCCCATTGAGCAGTCCTCTTAGAAGTAGTGGAGGTTTGCGATCAGTCGAAATGCTAGGTAATTTACCTAAATGGGGAATACCCAAGGCCCATCTTGATGACTTGGTTAGGTTTCCATGAGGACACCCCTTGCAGAGCCCAAGCCTCGGCAGTGACGCATCATTCGATTTAGAAACACAGCGGGGCACCATCTGCAGCAAAGGGTGTTGCACATGCTCCCAAAGTGACACGGATTGTCAGCCATGACGGGTCCATCGTCATAATAGGCTGCAAAAGTGCTTCCACGGTCCGCGTTAGTCTAAATGTCGGGTATCTGTGCGTTGCTGGGTCGTGCAGCCTGACGCGACCTATAGACGCCATCGCATGCTGTCTATCGTAGATCGTGGGGATATATTGACCCTAGGGAGGTGTGCGAGGAAACCGAGACTACGCGAGGCAGGTACGCCGGTCTGCGAGTGCTGTTGGTACTGTTGTCCCCACGACAGGGAACGGTTGTGGGTCGTCAAGTGAACATGAACATACTAGCGGGCGGCTCGAAAAGGGAGGGATTGGACGTGCGCTATTATTGGTCCGGGTTGGCGTAATAGGACCGAATAATCCCGGGTCTAAGAGCCACGGCGGCATGACACGCCGAGGAAGGCGCACCTTACAATCCCTTTTGGCCCTACAAAGACGAGTCGCGTCGGATACATAGTACTGTGAACCTGATCGGACGATTGCCGTGAGATTTGACGATTGGCATCAAGTTGATCGAGACGCGGTTTGTGCCTTAGACCTTCCATACACACACTCCCACCGCTTAAAAGCCACCCAAACCGCCATCGACCATATACGAATCATACGTTCGAGTGTTCGATTGCGATGTGTGACGATACATGACTTTGGTGATATCGAGTTCGTCCTGATCCTAGCGTCAGGACTCGACTGCGCACCATTCGACAGTTGAGCATACAGCCCAGACAGCGTCCAGACAGACCAAACGTCACGTCGGTGATTCCTGCCCGGGAACAGAGGTCGCAGGTGTACTCGAACTTCGGAGCTCGACTTGCCTAGAAAAGACAACGTTCGGACGCTTTGCCTGGAAGCGCTGTCACGGACAGCGAGTTGGCCCCCCCCCCAGACGTGCTTTCTGAAAGGCTGAGCAGATCTGGTGATCGCGACTAACCCTGAACTAGGATCCGTGCCGGACCTAATACGGATCGGTCTCTGTATGCACCGCGCTGCCATGTAAATAATTCTCCAGCAGGAGGGACTGATCGGGAGTACTGGCTCGCTTGCGAGGTCGGCTGCTCGGACGTGATCGACTCACTTTGTGGGCACGGCGCCACATGGCACTCGAAGGTCTTACGCCCGGCTTGAACATGTGGCGCTGTCACCGCGACTGAGCGCGGGGACAGCGAGCAGAGGCCGGGCAGCGGCGATGACGAACTGGTCATGGATGTCATCCGTGAGTGCGACGACCGAGGTCGGTTCGAATGTCAGGAGATGGTTTGCCGTCGGAAAGTGGAGTTCCGGAAACCCGTCGGCAAAGGGGTAAGGAAGAGAAAAAGGTTGTCCGATGATCGCTGTTCGGACGACTGGTGTTTCAAGAAAAAGCAAATGATGTGATATCGATCTAACGGATGCATAGAATGGGTACATTTCGATGCATTTCCCCATCGACCCCGACATCACCGCGCGATGGGGATGTAGGGTCCGATGTTCTCGGATGCCGTTCCTTGGAGGGTCTAAAAATATGTGCGAGAGATTGACTAGTAGGGTTCGGACTTGGTCATTGTGATCACACAATCATCACACCGCATGCGTACTGAGACCGATCATCGAGGAGGGGTATACACAGCAAAATCAACCCAATAGGACATTAAGAACGAAAAAAATGGTGCCAAGGTAGTATCAGATATGCCATGATGCTTCAACGCCACGCCCAAACGACACATTCACATGTGCGAGTGCACTCCAGTCCTCTTTTGAACGGTCGAGCAAGAATGTCTCAATGGCCGTACTCCATTCTTCGAGATCGTCCAGGGCGCACTCGCGCGCAAAGTCATCTTCCACTGGGGGTTTGAGGACATCTTGGGATGCGACGTCCTGTTCTTGTTCGTATGCAATTGAGATGGATTCAATACCACACGATTTCAGGGCATCCAAAGTTGACGGAAGATCATTGACAGGGACGCGCGCTGCATCGATGGACACGTGAGGGACACGAGGAGGGCTAGAGGGGTGAACTGGCGGAGCAAGAGCGGTTCCAAGCTCGAGTAAGCGGAGGGGCGAGCATGCATGCACCCACGTTGCGCAAGCGCGGGCTTCCGATTCGTCTGTCGCGTACATGCTACCGGTAATCACGAGTTTATCCAGACGGGAGATGGCCGCGTCGATTTTGGAGTCGCATCCCATCCACGTGTCTCGGATGATGAGGGTGCGGAGGGAAGGCAGACGTAATAAATTTGGGAGCGAGAGATCGCTTCCCAAAAGGGGATGGGGGGGGACGTCAACATCGTTTGTGACGATAGGGACACCGAAAGGGACATCACAAGGGTCAACGTGGACGGCCGAGCGGGTAATGCGCGAGAGGGAGAGATGGGTGAGGGAAGGCAGGGAGGCAGCGAGTGCGACGACGAGACGCTCTGAGCTAGATGCGAGATAAATGAGAGTAGAGGGAATCGCGGATAGATACTTACACAGGAGAGACATCCTCCCTGCCCCAACAGCTGATCTGGAACGAGTTGAGATAGTGGAGACGGGCAAAGGCGGGGATGGCCGTCGCGGGGTCGATCGAGGACGCGAGGGAGAGAGAGAGGTCGTAAAGACGTGTGCAGGCAGTGAGCATGGAGAGAATGAGGTTGGTCGTCGACGTGGCATGGGCGTGCTTGGTGGAGATGGCGAGAGATCTGACGTATGCGCCATACGAGGTGGGTACATGGCGTACGAATGCGCGGAGTGCGTTGAGGTTCGGGATGATCACATTTGCGAAAATGGCTGGGAGACAGAGGGTGCGGGTGGATGAGGAGGCGTAGGAGAGGGTGCGGATATCGCTATGAGGGAGGATGTGAATGATAGCGAGGTGGAGTTCTGTTGGGAGGATGTTCCAGGACATGGTGGTGAGAGACAAGCACAGTCGTTCATTCCATCTTTATCGGTTTCGTCGGTCGACAAGTCGCATCAGCATCAGTTCCATATCCTTCCCCTACTATATCACGTAATTCATTCTCACGAATACTCCGCTTGCATTCAGACGAGAATCTAACCTAAAATAGGTATCCGGTCATATTCCGTCCGAAACGGCACTCTGGTCCGTTCGTCCCGGCCATCACGATCCAGATCTCATCTCGGCATTCATGTCCAAATAAAGACAAACCCCTGACTAATGGCATGCTGTGCTAACATTGCACTCTGCTGCACCAGTTTTTATGCCTTTCCTGCGCCTCCCGCTTTGGCGTCCTCAGCGGCCGCGACAGCCGGGTTCACCTTTTTCCCGTCCTTCCACCGAATGCGCGGCGGTGGCGCGCGGTTGCGACGGCCTTCTCTTGATCGTACTCGCACCACTTCCAGTGAAACTGCTCAGCAACATAGATGTTCTTGAAACAAATCCACTCACCGTGCGAGTGAATTGCACACGACACGCAATACGCAATCTTGATGTACAATTTCGGAATCACATATTCTGGCAGTGCGTCCCTTCAGGTAAATACACCGACGTCAAGGGAGAAACGCACCGGGGTACACGCTTGCTTCACCGATATCACGCACAGCTGCGCTCTCCACCATGTTGCGCACAGTAAAGCGCTTAATCGCCTTGTCTTTGCCCACGCATCGTGAGCAGTTGGAACAGCGCACAAAGCCGACGTGGCCACGGCCCTTTTTGTTACGGCCACCGTTTCTTCTTTTCTTGGTCTGTCCAAAGCAAACGTGAGTATGAGCATCCTCGAATGTGGAAGGTGTAGTCGTGGACAGATGTGCATCCTTCTCACTCCACTGTCCATCCACCGTTTCCGATTGTCGTTTTCGTCAACGGGCCCCCAGCTTTGAATAGTAACCACCTTTTATGTGTCAGAAATTGGGCTTACCATGTTGCAATATCCTTTGTCCTGAGGATGTCGGTCTTGACGTTGCTCTGCACCGTTCAACAAACATCAGACTTCGGCAACATCCACGAATATTCCCACGCTTCAAGTGTCTGCCCTGAGCCACTTTCTTTTTTTTACTTCACAATCAACTACTACCGTTTAAAATACGGTCTCTACTTCGCTCTCGTCCCTCGGGTCTACGCATTGGCGTCTCAACGCTGCCTGCTCCTCCGCAGTCTTGAATACCTTGCTCAGCACAAACTTGCCATCGCACTCTATTCGGAATGCGTCTGCACGTGGCGACTGAATTTGTTGGAGATACGCTAGGATCTCGAGTCCGTCCTGTGAGCACACCATGAGCGACAACCATCCGTCGCGGGAAACAGACACCGCGACGCACCTCAAGGTGGAGTTGGACGCCGTCCGCGAGCGCGGTAAACAGTAGATTCTCCACTTCCTCCCTCGGTGCATCCAGGATACATAAAGACTTGGTAGAGGCGAGGATAGCAAGCGCAGATGATGATTTTGATTGCAGATACTGCGAGTTGAATGCATCTAGCGAGACTTCGGCAGGTTTCAACGATACCAAGGCCTCATCGAGCACAGACTTGAACGTCGCCGAAACACCGCTTGCGGAGACTGTTTTTACATCAGTAATCCGCAAACACCCCGGTAGCGAGCTTCCGATCACTTGCCTTTACTTGCCAATTGTACGATGCGGACGTGCACCTCGGGATGACCTGGATCGCGCGCGTGTGCACGGCGGAGCGCTTGCACGGCTTTCAAATATCTCTCTATAGCAAGAGTCAACACCCCGTTGGCAGCAACACTAAATCAAAACACACTTTGTCGTATCGCCACGTCAAATAAGGTCATGTTCACATCAATGTTGTCCCTGGCAAAGCTGCCTAGTGAGCCAAGAAACTTGTCCGCCCGCTCCAACGGATCATCTGCTGTGACAAGTTTCAGCCCTTCTGGATCGTCATCCTTGGTGGGGGGTGGTTCGAGTCCTTTGTCTTCGTTTTGTTTTGTTCGCGCTGCAGATTGAATGAAGATCGGTATGCACGGAAATGATGTCTAGATTCACCCTTTTGTAAGTTGACATCGTCATACTCCTGCGAGGTTTCGGAAGTCGCTTTATGCGCTGCCTTCTTTGCCTTGTTCAGTGCTTTCTTGGATACCTCCCCTGAAGGTTCTGGAAAGCAAGATCGGTGAAAAAGAAGACGCGAGGGTTGACCTAGAAGCCTGACCAGGCGGATGTAGGGTTTTGATTATTAATGGATCGTCGTAGAGCTGAATCCATATCTGGTGATGCCACCCGTTAGTGTAGGACCCTTGCGTAAAAGAGGAGCATTACTCGAGCACTCCACACCACAGTGTGGATATATGCTGGGTGAGAGTGGAGATCGTCTTCCCATGATAGTGCGCTGCGGAAAGAAAAAAAATGTGTCAGATCGGTTTACCCGTCACTTTTTCTGGATGCACCCGGCACCAACGCACGCGGTGTAAGATCCAAGCATGCTCTTGCGAAGCGAATACAGGTGGAAGTCGTATTGATCCTCACGAAAATTCCGGAACACCTAAGTGCGGGGTTCTAGCCCGGCCAAAGCGTATCGGACAGCGAAGCTTATACCTTTTGGATAGAGTAGTACGTCTTCAGAGCAAGGTGGTATTTCCCCAGTCTTCTATAAGCGTCGCCCACCTCCGTCAGATAATGCAAGGCCTGCATGTCTAGCAAGTCTACGCTGGGAGGTATGCCTTTCTGAAAAGATGGTCAGCGGCGTAGCATGCCAAGGACGCACACACGACCAAGAGAACAAGAAATCAACCTTGGTGAACAAGCCCAACACCTCGTCCGCTTCGCTGACCATCCCTGCACGCAGACGGTATTTACCCGACTTGGTGTTCACGTATCGATCTTGTCCGTCGAGTTTCCGCGCATCGTCCATTGCGCGCACAGCCCCGTATGGATCTCCGGCACGCTTCAGTACACGTGCCTTGGTCATGTACAACTCGGGCAGCGTCGGCGTGTGCTCCATCGCAACGTGAAGTATCTCGAGCGCCTTTTCGTACTGTCCTAGGAAGGCATAGTGTTGTGCGAGGAAGTAGAGCGTCCAGAGATAGTCGGTAGGATCCGGCGACGACGACGGTTGCGTCTGATCGTGGGGTGCGACTCTCGTGCGCATATCTTCCACGATATCTTGGACTGTCTGGAGCTTGAACGGATCGTCGTAAAGGTTCTTGACGTCGCTAAAAAGGGAGGGTATCCCTTTCTGGAGAGAATGTTCGAGATATGGCTTCACCAATTCCTTGAACTTTTCGCCTAGTCATGGGTTGAAAAGTGTTCGTTTTCGTGATGATGTCCCCACTAACCTTGCGCAATCGTCAAGGCCAACCGTTGGTGCGTGTTCGTCTTTGGATGTTTAAACGAGAATTGCTCGAGGATGTCGAGGGCCCTTGTTCGCGATTCGTCAGTCAGGCTGTCTTTCATGGCGTAAGACCGCGTTGAAAAAGTCAATATCGAGCGCACTACCAAGATCAATGCCAGCGTTGGCGAGGAGGGCTTTGTAATAGTCGTGACAGTCAGGATTTTGTTCAATCAAATCCCTCCATGCTAGTTCGGCTGCCTCTGCCCATTCCTCTTTTTGTTTGCTATCCGCGTCCGTGTTTGACTTTAATTTTCCGAATAGACGTGCTTGACAGCCAAGATTAGCACATCGATGGCAGGTATATCTGCCGTTGCTCACCCCGGAACTCCGTAATTCGTGGACGATCAGCCAACAGTCTATCTTTTGTTTTCCTATCCAACAGGGCCATAGCTTCCTGCCATTCACCCAACTCTTCCAGAATACAGATATGGAAGAAAATCAGTTCGGCGTACTCAGGATCACGGGAAGGAATGTTCTGTATCGAGAATGAATGCGTTGGCGACACGATGATGGTCACGTCATACCCGCAAGAAACCGTCCATATGTTCCAGGAAGCGTCTTGACTCTGTAACGTTACCAGCTAGTTTGTATGCTAGCGCGACGCCGATCCAGTGGACACGCAAGTAGGGGCGCAAACGAAGCATATGGAGGCGCGACTCGATGAGCGCGTCGTATTGGCGGGTATGTGTTTGGAGAACGGATGTTTCTCGAACGATATTAAAGTTATCCTGGCAAACATGTGGTCAGTACGATGAGCGAGAGATGGCGAGCATCCGAACCTTGTCGATCCGGAGGGCCATCATATATGATTTGAGGGCTTCTTCGTAGTTGTGCTCTCCCTTTTGCACAAGTGCCCAGACGTGCCAGCATATATGCGACTGGAGGTCTTTACGCATACCATCCTTGATGAGAACTACGCCTGCTTCACGTTCTCCGAGATGAACCATCACGAGGCCCTTCATACACATGGTTTCTATAACGTGTTGAACGAAGATGGGACGAGGTGGAGAGGAAGGCACGCACCCCCATGTTGTGGATATTTCTTAAGGATCTGGTCCGCAATTTTGCGTCCCTTTGAGAGCTGTTTCTGTTCATACGCCTGTAAGAGCTCTGTGAACAGTTTGCGCTCTTTTTGTGCCAGCGCTTGAGAAGACATGATAGTGCTGAGCGTGAGCACAAGGGATCGTGAATGGCGATCGATTCCGGAACGAGTTTCGATCCCTGAGGTCGTTCGAGCGGCCCAAACGCTCAGCCAACGCCAGCTGTTCAGCGCAGTGCGTCTCGATGCCGAGTCGTCTGACTAGCGTGCGGTTTTGCACGCCGAGTTCGGCACGCTGTCGGGATGTAAATATATTTCATCTCCGAATAGACGCGCCTCAACGCGTTGACCGGCCAAGTAAGCGACTGGTCCACACGACGATGGTGGCACAAACGCGTACTGCCACTGCGCCGTCCAAGAAGCTCGTCTTCAATGAGAAGATCGTTGGCAAGTCTCTCCCCACCGACACGCTCCTCAAGAAATTGAAAGCACTACACACCGAGCTGGCAGAGCTCGACCAGGAGCTCGTCGACGTGAACTCGCTCTCGTCCGCACGCTCACAGCTCATCAACACTTCGTTTCTCCTCCACAAGGACAGGGGCGTCAAAGCATACACGGCCTGCTGCCTTGCAGACATTCTCAGACTCTACGCTCCGGACGCCCCCTATACCCAAAACGAACTCAAGGACATCTTTCAGTTCTTCTTCAGGCAGCTTTCTGCCGGGCTCAAAGGTACAGATGCTCCGTATTATAACGAATACTTTCACCTCCTCGAGTCTCTCTCGACCGTCAAGAGCGTGGTGCTCGTATGCGATCTTCCACACGCCGACGAACTCATGACCGAGATATTTCGCGACCTCTTCATGCTTGTACGGCGCGACCTTGCGAAAAAAATCGAATTGTTTATTGCAGACATTCTTGTCGCACTCATTGACGAATGTCAGTCGCTCCCAAGCGACGTTCTAGATGCTATTATGGCGCAGTTCTTGGACAAGAATTCGGTGCGTCTTCAAATTTGTTCATCTTGCTTTCCCGTTCATTACTTTGACAGCGCCTGGATCAACCTGCCTACAGACTTGCGGTGCAGGTTTGCAACGCGACGTCAGATAAGTTGCAGCGCCACGTCTGCCAATACTTTACCGACATCATCGTCACGAATTCGCGTGACCTTGATTCGGAGAGCGATTTCGATGAAATACGCACCGCACATGATCTCGTCAAACAACTGAGCAAGTCGTGCCCTTCGTTACTGCACAGCGTCATACCGCAGCTCGAAGAGGAACTCCGTGTGGACCTGGTACAAGTGCGGTTAATCGTAACTCAAGCACTAGGAGAGATGTTTGCCGAAAAGGGTGGCCCTGATCTCATCAAAAAGTATCCAACAACTTGGAACGTGTGGTTAATGCGCAAAAACGACAAAGCATCCGGGGTCCGCTTGAAACTCGTCGAAAGTGCCAAGGGGTTAATCCTGAACCTACCGGAACACAAGGAGACCGTTGAAGGCAAGCAATTATATCAGGACCTCTGGACGACTGCCTTGACTTGCTCTTGAAATAGAAATGCTTCAGCTCAAACTTCTTGATCCCGACGAGAAAGTCCGTGCTGCGGTGTGCAAAGTGTACTCTCAGCTCGATTACGAAACCGCCCTACACTATGTCTCGGAAGAACAACTTCGGGCAGTTGCTGGGCGCGGTATGGACAAGAAGCATACTGTCCGTGTAGAAGCGATGAACGCGCTTGGCAAATTGTACAGCCTTGCATATCCGGAGATGTGTGTCCCTTTCCTAAACAGATTATCGCCGTCTTACGCATCATTCCAGTGAGAATGGTGACTCGTCCGCACTCAAACATTTCGCCTGGATTCCAAATGAGATCCTGCACATCTCCAATATGACGTCTGAAGCCAAAGCCGCTGCAGAGCAAGTCATCGCTGATTATGTTCTCCCGCTACCTTCACCGACTAATTCCGCCTCCACGTCGAAAAATATCGAAGTCAATGAAGTAGCGTGGACGGATCACCTGCTGAGTGTCATGCAGCATCTAGACAATATCGGTGTCAACACGATTTTAACCATGTCCGGGATTAAAGCAAAGTACGTCGGTTGATCCTTCTACTTTAGCAACCGAGATCGATACCGTGCGCAGTCGGCCCACCATGTATGAACATTATCTGCAAGCATGCATGCAAAACAACGTGAGATCTCTGTGGATGTTTGTCAAGGTGTTCTTCATGGTCCTGTTAGGGTGGCGTGATTGATGAGAACGAAGAATTCATTAAACAACGGCTGAACAATGTGGTCAAACTCTTGTCTCGTACGTGACTCTTTGAGTCGTATCTTATTTCTTCATCTGTCTACATTAGGTCAATTCCCCGATGCACCGAAAGCGACGGAGGATTTGCGCGACTTTGCCAAAGCGAATGAGAATAGGCTTTACAAGTTACTCAAGACGTGTATGGATCCCCAGTCTGATCTGAAGAGCATCGTAAAAGCTTCGAACGAGTTCCTAAGGCGTGTTGAGCAATCACTCGAGTCCACCCTTACGACTATGACGATCCTTCTCCGTCGCGCGACGCTCCGCATCGTCAACCAGTCGTCCATTCCGACCTTGATTAGGCGAATGCAAAAGTCAACCCCGTCTTCAAAGCACGTGCAACAACTGCTGACCTTTATATCAAAGCACTGTCCGGTCCTCTATAAACCGCATGTCAGTGAACTGACCAAGGCAATTGCGGACGAGCGGAATGTAATGCTGGTAGAGGTTGGCATGCATGCGCTCGCTGCGGTGACGAAAGTTGATGAATCCAAAGCGACATTGGACAAGTATGTTTTCTTTGTCCCATTTCTTGTCTGCCTGTTGACGTGTACAAGACGAACACTAGAGCGCATCATGCGATTTGCGCTTGGAGAAAATCCCAGAATCGCCAAGTTTGCGGCACGTCTACTAGCTACTTTACCGGATCACGAAGATGCATGCGTGGAAATCATCGAAGTACGTCTCTCTATCGGTACCCGGCTCTGTGATTTAGATTTATTCGTTGTGTCATCACAAGTCTATTTCGGGTCGGCTTTCGGAAGCTAGGCCAGAGGAGCTTGTCGCCTACACCACAGTTCTGGCACAGATGGTGCGCTTCAAGCCCGAAGCATTCGAACACAAGAGTGACAGTATCATGGCATTCTTGATCAAGAAATTACTCATGGGTCGACGGGGGAAAGAATCAGTGAGGGTGATATACATTGATACTCGCCGCTGGGATCTGATGAGCGATTCAGGAGGAAATGGACATTGATGACGACTGGGTAGAAGACGACCACTTGCCTCCGAGACAGAAAGCGAGAATGCTCGCACTCAAAGTCTGTCGGAATCGATGCCTTGCTTGTGTGTCTTCAGAGACTGCGGTGGAACTTGCCAGACCTGCGCTCAATATGTTCTCAACATTACTTGAGCATTCTGGATCATTCTCGGCAGATGTGTCAGATAGGTCAGTTTTGAGTGTGGATATTGCACAAGAGCGAAACTAAAGTGCCACTCATAGCCCACCGGTGAAATCGCGCATGCGACTACAAGCCGCCGTATCCCTCTTGCATCTTTCCACTGTTGAAGTGTTTGCAAATGTGATAAGTAACAACTTTATATGGCTAGCTATCACAACCCAGGTAAGGGATCTCTTCAAACGTACATGCATGCCGATGATGTCCATTTGTTCAGGATCCATGTTATCACGTCCGAATAACCTTCTTGACAAAACTCGTGTCTTTGCTCACTGCACGTAAACTTCCGCCACGATTCAACACGATACCCTTCCTTACGATCCACGACCCCGAGGCTGATGTCCGAGATAGGGTAAGCCCTCGTCTGGGAAATTGGATGCTGAAGGTTGAGGTTATTTTTAGGCTATTGCCTATATTTCATTTATATTGCGATCTATCCCGGCCGCTGCACGCGTCGAACAACTAGAAATAATATTCATCCGTCTTCTTCACCTCCTTGCGCATCATCCTGATTTTTCAACCGCCCTTGAAAACATGCAGGGGATGGCAAAGTAGGCATTCGTACTTGTCCTTTCTTTTTTGCTTATCTGGCCTCTTAGATATATTGATTTTTACCTCGATTTGATCGCGAGTGCTGATAATATCGGGCTACTCTATCATCTTGCACTGAAAGCCAAAACCGTGCGCGACTCTGAGTCGCATACGTACACTGAGGTTTCATATTTTTGCACGACTTGCCGATGCGGATTGATTAATTGCTTTTGATTCAGAATCTCTATACGATTGCAGATCTCGCGCAGGAACTGATCAAGTCACGAGCACAAAATCGGTGGTGGATCCTGCAGAGCTATCCCGGTAAAATTAAACTGCCATCGGACATTCTGCGTCCGCTGCCAAACCCAGATGCTGTCGCCAAGGTAGAAGAGTATAATACAATGAATCACGCGGAGAGCGGTTACTGAAACGCGTTACAGGTAATTAAGACACAGTATTTGTCCGAGGAGACGGCTACATGGTTGCGGGAGATTAGGGGGCACAAACCAGCTGCAGGCACCAAGGTAAGCCAAATATCAAATTTCGCCGTTGGGTCTGATCCGTGGATACCTTGTGCTGTAGGAGAAGAAACGGGAACCGAGGGAGGCGAGGGACGGCAAGTCACCGCCTTCGAAGCGTAAGGCTTCTCGCGCACGTGCCAACGGGGCACCCAAGTGAGTTCTTTTGGCCGTACAGGATGTGGAGAACACAGCATCTGACTGACGGCCGTGTGGCCCATCAGGCGTGTCAAGACGCGCAATTCAGCGCGTTGGAAGAGTGATCAGTCCGAGTCGGAAGAAGAAGAGGTTTCATCTGATGAGTCGCTTCGTGATCCATCAGAAAAAGCGACGTCTCCGAGGCGATCAAGCTCTGTGCCGAGCCAAGGTGGACAGGATAGCGACAAGGAAGAGGGCGGAGAACCATCTGAACGAGAGAAGAAGTTTGGTCGAAAAGCAAGAGCGAAGGCACAGGTGAGTCACCGTTCATGATGTGAACGCGTCGACGTGTGAATTGATCGGTCGGGGGAAAAAAGGAAAAGATAAGCAAGCAAGTCAAGAGGGGACCGGGACGGCCGAGAAAGGTGCAACGGGGTTGATTGGATTGTGCGGGTCGTATGACCGTGTATTATTGCATGTTTTTGTTGCTCTCGTAGCTTCTACCACTTTTGACTTCCAGGTCAGAGGAATCACTAGTGGGGTTGTCGATCGGCAGGAACACGACTTGGTTTCACTCATCGCTTGGCTGTCGGTTCCTTGACGTCTTGGCTACCATCGAACCCGTCGGCAATGAATCGGGGACTACGTTTGATTTGCAAATGGCTACCGTAGCATTAATATCGATGTGAAACTCTTGCAGCCTTTCCTTTTGTCAGAATCTCACTTTCACTCGTCTCCAAATCCATAGCCCGGAATTCTGAGTCCGAGGCCAATTGACCAGCCAGAATCATGGAAATAGGTAATACTCCACCGTAACAGGTGGCGAAACAAGATCGTTTGTTGTTCCAAGAGGAGACACGCGGTTTTATCTTCACCGACCCCTTGTCGGTCTCAACTCCCTTCAAAACGCGCACTTTCAGCGCGTCGGCGAAACGTGCTCGCCGCACTACCATTCGATCTCCTGGCTTTCATCTCAAGGTCGGACCACTCTGCACAAAGCAGATATTCTTGCCTGCTTCCCATTGCCTATGAGTGTCACCTGGCCTAGGCTGACCCAGTGTGTGACCTGGCGAATCTCGCTCAACTTCTGTCCCGGGCTTCGTTTTGTGCGATGCACGACATCGTAGCAAGCGTTTTGTCTTCTAGGAAGTATTTCGAAGGGATCTTGTTGGCACGAACCCCGTTATGGAGTGCCGTTGACTTCCAGAGACTCGACACGATACAGTGCTCGTTAGGTGTGATAGTTCCACTCGATTTGTAGCCAAAAAACAGCAGCGATGCGCAGAGAAACAAGGGGCGGTAGACTGAAGAAGTAAGTGATGCGTGGGTGTCGATTCGCTCTCCGAGGCACATGCCTGTCTTGGTTCTGAGCGCTGTTCGGAGAACGGGCTCACGATACAAGCAGTGGCACTTGCACGGCGTGTCAGACGTTCACCTAGATTCATAGGAATGCCTCGCAAAAGAGGGTGCGTAATCTGCGGAGGGACGGGACACTGCAAATAGGCCTCCTACCGCGAGAACTTGACAGTCCAGCCGTGTCACATAGCTTGTGGAGGATCGCCGGGCAGAAGATGATAACGTGAGTCTCGACATATTCCTCATAGTGGACACACTTCTAGTTAGCAACGAGGCCTACAAACCAGAATTTGCCGACATGAAATTGACTCCTTCGCAAAAGTGCGTAGATGGTTAGGATCAATGATACTGCACGTGAAATGTTCGATCCAGGAGGCCACTTTATTTCTAGTGTGAGGTTTTCTACGGATGGTCAGGTTGTCTGATAAAGATAATCTCAGTCTTGAAACCACAATCTCGAAAAATGTACAAAGGCTTTCTCTGATAGGTTAAGTGCTAACACCATCTGGACAAATGCGTCCATGGTCAGACGTGCGATAGTCGTCAAACTACCAATACCATCAAGAATCTGTATGAACCAAGCACGTCGTCAACTCGCAAGCGAGTTCAACATACCAAACGGGGTCGGACGAGGAAAGTCAACGCATCCATCATTCTCGCAATCGAAATCGCTAATCTCGCTTCACGCAAGAAATGCACAACATGAAAACTGATATCAATGGCGCTCAAAGGAGACGCAGCACACCATTCTGCCCCCGATCTTCATAACTTCCGCTTTCATGCAGCGAAATGAGGAGTGCCGGGCCAAGGATTCACGGACGGAGTGCGACCAGCAAGTCAAGAACAAAGGTACTGGATGTGATCGACGAGTCCTTGAACGATCGGATCGTCGACTATTTTGAGTCCGCTGGACGGTCGTGTTGGCCTATTTCTCCTGGTTAGTGGCCGGAGAGACTCATAAAGGTCGGCGCTCCAGCGAGATCTACTGCCATAGTTTGGTGGGTTGAGTCTGACTGTCTACGTCAGCCCCCACTGCACTCGTCGCGCTGGGAATGACACATCTGGTGAAACTCGTCGATATACCGCATTTGCATGTGGCTAGGCGGGCATGTGTTGGGTGGAAAACCTATAGCCGCATGAATGTCTCGCGTTTCAGACGCCTCCACATCCTGTGCCCTGCAGATGGGTTTGGAGTCATCCGTCCGTTGGCTTCTTCCTGTCTCGCCCGCGGATCGCTGGACGTTGGCGAGCCGCACAGCATGGCAGGGTTAACAATAGCTCAACCACCGAGCAGCCGCCGGAGACGTAGGGCCCCGGACGCAATAGACTACAGTCCGGCTCGAGCCCAGCCCTCGAACAAATCTCTGTACGTGCTTCTGTTCTGGGCGAGATGTCTAAAACATGGCGAGATGTTTCAAACGGAAAGGTAGTGAGCTAGATATGCATGTTGAGATTCAATATAGAGATCCATACGTGCGTGTCTCGAGATACCTCCGACGCAGGCTCGGGACGAAAAAAAGGTCGAGGCGCGAAGAACGGGAAATGAAGACGGCATGACGAATCTTGCTCCCGTTCACTGGCTAGAGTGCTGACTCTCTGAACGGAAAAGGATCTACATGCTGCTCATGCGAGGGGCTGATTGGGTCACGCTGTACAGATGACAACATGTGAGGTGAGTGGCAATGCATTCTCCCAGCTGTTCTGATGAGATATGGGTGATACATTCAACGTCGAGCTCGCATGGCATCACGGAAGGGAATGAATAATGTCACATGATTCTTATATGCCCCGACGAGAAACGAAGTTCTGTAAGAAAGGTGACTGAGGTGGCATCCCCTATGCCAGCTGTGAAGAAAAACTCACCTCCAAGTCCTGCAATGTCGCAACGGCAAAGACAAACTTTCGGTTGGTATCCGTCACTAGTTCTTCTGTTAGCGAGGCGTGAGATTAACAAATCCGGGATAGTTTACCCAATGCGAAGATGTTGGTATGCAGAAATTCGGCCAATTCGTTGAGGGGTGTGAGAGGTGTGATGACGGTGTATGGATGCGACTCGTCACGTATGAATCTGATCATATATTTCTTCACAGGATCATCCTAGGAACAGATGAGTTTCAGCAGAGTGTCGGATGCACGATGTATTGAGAGTATGATCTCGAAGACACGAACTGGATCTGCGGTCCCTGTCCGCCATTTGTCTTTCAGGGCGGCAGCATCAATATAGCCCAGTGGTCGTCTATTCTTGTCAAGGACCCTGAAAGAAGAGGGTAAGTAAATCAGCATGCGGAGAATGCGAGGTGATCACGGTATGTGAGAGAAATCGCGTTCGTAGGCAAGCTCGATCGCACGGGAAATGGATTCATCAGCGGGAAGGGAGAAAGCTGGAGGCAGTTGGAGATCCTGATGTGCTGTAGGTGAATGTGTACGTGGTTGTAATGCACATTACACACCTCCACGACTGCACCTCGATACCTGTCCGCTGTTGGCCCTGACATTGGAGAATGACAATGACAAGCTGTGGTAGTGGTAGACGCTTCTGAGTAGTCCCACGTGATCTTTCTCGCGAACGCGCAGGATGACCCTACGAGGGCGCGTAACAAGTGCTTCATTACGGACGGTGTAGACAACAGCATGTCCCACGACGACCCACAACCACCAGAGCCTACTCCTATACGGAAACTCCGCCAGTCGCTCATTAATCGCATAGCTGCAGGAGAGGCGCGTCTCCACATGGATTTTACCAGGACGTTGGTAGCTCATCGTTACAAAGATTATCCATAGACCCGCCTCCGCGCTGAAGGAGCTGCTCGAAAATAGCCTGGATGCCGGCGCCACTTCGAT
>JBBPKO010000010.1:0-185301 GCA_038089295.1 Xerocomus amazonicus
CAAAACCACAACACACCCCCCCTCCTCCGTTCCCATCCCCCCCCCCCCACACCCCCCCCCCCCCCCCTCCTCCTCCTCCTCCTCCCTCCTCAAGGCCCGTCGCGTATCCCTCGCACTCCCCTCCTCGCCACGTCTCGTACCAGCCTGGACGTTCCGTGACGACACACACATCTCCGACATGCCAGAACGCAAGGGCAAGATTCGCAGAGTCGCAGACGAGCCCATGCGCGACAAGCAGGACGGCTTCGTCGTCCAGAAGAAACAGCGCAAAAAGTGGACCGAGGAAGAAACCCAGATGCTTGTCGACGGGTGCAACACGGTGCGTACCACCACGTATAGCACATCCCTCTCCCTCACAGCCGCGACAGTGGGGCGTCGGTAACTGGAAAGCCATTCTCAAAGACCCGAAGCTCAAGTTCGACAACCGTTCCCCGGTCGACCTCAAGGACCGGTCAGTCTCTCCCCTTCCACCACCTGTTCGTTACTCATCCCAGCAGCTTCCGCACGTACTTCCCCGACGCGTACAAGGAGCATTACCCTAATGCTAAGACGCATCTCTCGAGCAAGGTCCGTTCCACTCTCCCAGACGGTCGCTCCATCTTCGAAAAGACCCGCTCCAAGAAGCGCCGTCCGTTCACAGAAGAAGAGGACCGCGCCCTCAAAGCCGGCTACGAGAAACACGGCACCGTTTGGGCCACCATCGTCAAGGACCCCATCTTCCAGGAGCAGAACCGCCGCTCCACAGACCTCCGCGATCGCTTCCGCAACGCCTTCCCCGAACTGTACCAAGCTGCGGGCTACAAGCCACGAAACGCCCCAAAGAAGAAGAGAGAAGGCGGTGTCCATCTTCCCATTCGCGCAGCTACAGATGATCAACTTCCTTCCACAACGTCCCACATCGGTCCCACCCGCCGCAAGCGCGCCTCGGGTCTGCTCAGAGGCGGTACCAAGAGTATGCCAGAGAGCACCACCTGCTCAGAGGACGATGACAGCTCCGCCGGCGAGGAAGAGTCCACCCGCAGGCTCTTCAAGTGTCCACCCATCACGACAGAGACTTCTCCCCGCGACGAGCCACCGTCCTCGGCCGAGCCACCATTCGCCGAGATGGATATGGAGACCATCGACCCTTTATCCGAGCCCCTCTCCATCCCTGATTTCATGCCTAGTGCATCTCACTCGCTCTCAGAGCTTACCGACTCATCCCAATCTCAAGGCACATGGTCTAGCATTGACACCCCCATCCACTCCAGCAGCTGGTCAGCTAACACTGGTTCGCCGACATCATCGCATATATCCTCCGATTACCCTTTTAATCAATCTCCCTTCATGCGTCGCATGCCCACTATCGGAAAGTCTCCATGGGGCGCGCAGGACTGGTTTTCCGCTAATCCCCGACTGGACACTTCCACCTTTTCCAGCAGCAGCCCCTCGTTTGCCGACGGGCTCCCTCCTCCATCGTCTCCATTTTCGTTTCATCACCTCAACCATGGTGTCATGGATCGGTACGACTTATTTCCGACCACATTTCACGACTTTGCCTCTGAGACTGGCATCGGAGATACCCACTCCACCTTTTCCGACCCTGAGATGTTCCCCACTAATACATTTAGGGGTTTCACCCACCACTCGAGCTACGCCGGCGACCTTATCTTTGGTGCACGCACGCACCAACCGCAGCAGCCGTATTATGGCCCTGGCTTTGGCTTTGGAACACCTGGCCTCGGGCTCTCAGGAATGCAGCCACCCTCTGGCATGCACTCCATGCAGATGCACACGCCCGCACTTCCCGGCATTGATGAAATCGAGCTGGCGTCGATTACGCTCAATGATCAGACTGAAGTCACCGCACCTCCATCCTCCAGCGAAGCAGGGATTCAGAAAGACGACACGACGGAAACGTCTATGAATATCGCGTCTACGCTCGAGCTGTTTGCTATCGCACCGCACAATATGGATGACATGGTCGATTTGGCACACTCAACGCCGCCTGCGACGCCACTCACAACATCTCGCCCCATGCGTCCGCTGACGCATGTTCATTCATCTGTATCACATGGCCGATCCATATCTGTGCCGCCGTCAGAGCCGCGTTCCACCATGACACGTTCGACACAGGTTCAGACGCATTCGCAGCCCGTTATTACGACCACGCGTTCGCTGCCTTTTTTTGACGCGCTTCATCACCACAGCTCAGAGACTGCTGCATTGCACGCTACAGATGTTCCCGATTTGTGGAAGCCACCGGCTTCTAGTGATTTCCACAATCTGCCTTTCTTAGACTTGCATTATTACAGCGGCAGCCATAATGCGGACGGTCATCACGACACAAGTTCTGGCGCCATAGACACCTCGAGACAGGGACAAGCACTTGATTTGGCACGCTCGAATACGTCTCTGAAGTCCGCACCGCCGACCACGCCGTACTCTTCGGTGACGCAGGCGCTACAAACAGCGCATGCGTTGCTTGTGGAGACACCCCAAGAAGTAGGCGTGAGTGTGAGTACGGGTACGCGTCATCCACACCAGCGCGGCATGAGCTTTGTTTCTCCGCAAGATTTGCAGTTACGCAAGGCTAGTGACAACAAGCGCAAACGGGCAAGTTGGGACGGGGGTGCATTCTAATTGCGCTTCTGTCAACCATTGCGACTATCGACCATTTTCATCATCATCGTCATCGTCTCTCTCTGCATTACGATTCCTCATCCATCTATACTTGCACACACACCATTTTGCCGAACCATCGCTTATCCGCGGCCCTGTCTGCTCGTCTTCACTTTCATCAATTACGAACCGCCATTTCGTTCCGCGTCTGTGTCCATTGTTTTCACTCGCATCGCTCTCTATCATCTCTTTTCCGTGACGCCGTTATCAAAAGTAGCACACGACATATTTTTGCATTCACGTCCAAGCATGTCCACAGTTCATTTTCTTCGTTTTTTTTTTTTCTTTTCTTTCATCACCCGTGAAATCTTGCGGTATGAAATTATGCGTTATAATGAGCACTATAAGTACTACGTACATAGTCTTTCTGTCGCTGGCGGCGGGTTGCTACTCACTATTTTACTGTGACCGCACTTCGTCTTTCGTAGCCACTTGCAGAGCTGGTATTTGTTGTGTTGGATGACCTCGATGGTCGTCCTTGCTTGCAATAAATTGAATGTCGTCCTGTTGCGGCCAAGCGGCTCTCCAGACAAGGTTTGAATATGAAGCACCCGGAGGCCTCGTGTGTTGCAATGGTCGCCGTGTCTGTGCAATCGTGCACATTCGAGATCTACATCTGACTCCCCCGAAAATACGTCACGTCCTCGTCCCCTCTTTTTGACGAGTCACCGACTACACGATGTGTCCCGAAACACTGGGTAACTTTTTTTTTTTTTCCTCCTATTCCTTTCATGCCGAAAACATTTGCGATCGTGCTGCTTCCACGACGCACCGACGTCATGCCCATCCAGCTCATTCACTGATCTAGCAGCAAACGCCCTCAAGCGGTCAAAGATCAAACAAACAAAAAAAAAAGTTTGAGTATTGGCAAAAAGAAATCGTACGACGATCCGACGCGTTGCATCCCCCAATCGGGTCGTCGTATCGGCTTCACCCAAGTCGGGTGAGCTAGGATCAAGATTCGGCGATAATGAACACCTCTCTTCCTCGTCCGCCCACACGCGTCCTGTTTCAGGTCACACCAGAGAGATAGAGAGAGGAGGGAAGGGAGGGGGGGGGGGAGAGGAAAGGGCCTCGAGGTTCGGAGATCTCCCTCACAGGTTCCCTCGTCGAGACCTCGGTCGTTGTTCTCCCTCCACCCTCGCTCATTATTTTATTATCTCATGTTTTTTTTTAACGATGGCCACCCTAAATATGTGCCTTGCAGAGAGCGTATATCCAACGCATCATGGTTGGGTTCTTCATTATCGCGAGACGAACCCCCCCCCCCGCTTTTCCGCATCGAGACTAGGGCGAAGCTCCTGAATCCAAATAGCCTCTTTTTTTTAACCTTTTTTTTTTCTAACACGCGTATTGCAACGAGGCGCCTCGAGGTTGTACATGTCATCAAGACCCAAGGGGCGTGTGTTCGTTGCAACGTTGTCCGCGTTCACGGATTTACCCGAGCGCTCCTTCCGTCTGATTCCCCAACGCTTCGTTAGAGCGAACGAGAAAAAAGAAAAGAAAAAAAAAAAGAGGATTTCTGACATGGTCGATGATGATCGATGGATGCTTTTTTTTTTTTTTTTGTGATGTCATTCAATATGAAAATGGGCTGCAACGTCACATCAATCGCGTGTGTGGTCGGTCACTGGCCCTTTTTTTTTTACTCCACAACTCGGATTTTCTCTGTTCACAGCACGGCGGTGAATTCGAAACAAGTACACTGAATGAATACACCCGAATACAACAAAAACTCCAGATGACAACAGATCCGACATAAATAATTTTCTACCCGCCACGGAACCTCGAGGGTCCCGCTTCCGCATTAATGTGCATCCGTCTGACCGGTGGTCGCACACCACACACAAAGCGCGGCGTCTGTTCTGCACACACCTCCGGTGGCAACAGATATTCGAGCTCCTCAAACAAGTGCGGAAACAGAATCGCCAGCATATCGTTCACCCTAATCGGTCATGAGCGAGGCGGAAAGCGAGAGGAAAATCGACGCACTTGAAGATGAAATCCCCCTTTTGGGTCGACTGCCCTTTCTTGCCTGGTTTCCGTGGCAAGTCAACCAGACTCTTCTCCGAGTCCATAGCAAAGGAGGTGACGTTGAGCGTTCCTGCCGAGTTGTCCTTGGTGTAGAGGGACAGACCTTGCCGGGCAGCCAGGTCGAGGATGTTCTTCTCTACGGTGTCTAGGATTCGTTCCATTCTTCTTGTCCCCCTCCCAATTAAATTTCAGACGTACCTTCAGCGTAATAGCAAAAAACTGTTTTTTACTTGTTGAGAACTACGAAGACGACGTCACTCGATGGACAACATACCTTCAGTCGCTCTAGTTTGGCCCAGCCGATCTATTCGTGCAATAGCTAGCGGATGATTCAGTGACAACGTAGTACTGATCACAGACGGGCGTCACCTTGTACTTCAAATCCATGATTCACAACACTCTCCAAAAGAAAAACCCGAGAAGCACAGGTGACATTCAGACCAGCGTTATCACGTTCGCTTTTGCAGATGTTCAGCAAGCATTGTGTTAAATCACTATCCACGTACCCATGCAAGAGAAGAACTTGGAGTGTGGGGTCGGTTCTAAATCTTTTCGCCCCGCCCTGTCCTCGATTCTGATCAAGGCGTATACAAGATATCCCTGAAGAATCCAATCACTATCAGTACACAGCATACAACAATTCACCTGCCGTTTGAATGAAGTGCGTGTTCAACAACTAGGGGACACGATTAGCTCAATGCTCTCCAGAGCAGGAACAAAAAAAGTACTTGTCAGTGAATCAGCCCATGCAGAAAAAACAATGCTCTTGGCGCCGGGGTCTACGACTTGGATGTGCAGCAGATGCCGGACGAGGGTCTGAATCTTGCTTCCATAACTTCCATGCGAGTTCATTGTCTGAATGTCTGCAAATAAAGCAGGACCTTTTTGACGGCCGTCATTGGGAAGGCCACGCTTGGTTTCATTACCCGAGACTCACTAATCATGTTGTACTGAATCTCCCGCCGCGAAACAGGAATTAGTTCTCCCTTGCTTACTACTAGTTTCGGTGGAGGTGGGCGATCCTCTTGAATAGTGAAGCGCTGCAGCTCGTTGGGATCGATAGGAGCCCTTCAAAAGGTGTTACATTGCTGGCTAAAAGAGTGGTCGGTTCGACTTGCCTGCAAACGGGACAAGCCCTCCCTTGGCCTCGTGCAATCCACGCCTTCATACACCCCTTTTGAGATACCGAAAACCCTCTATTGGCTGATCTCCTTCACAAAAGTATACCGACGTACCTCACAAAATATATGAGCACTTTCCAAATGTCAGTGTGTATTCGCTTCTTCAAAAAGAAACAACACCTACCATTGAGTAATAAACCCTCGCGAAAACTCACATCGACATAAAATACACAAGGCATCGTCGTCGTCCATGCACGACCCGCCGGTGGCAAGATGTTCAAGATATCGCTGCCGCGCTCGTGCCGTATTGAGCTTGGCTCCAAGATTCGTCATCTCGAGCTGGGTTTCCTGCATGGCATCGGCTAGAGAGCCCTCCCATTGGACCTCAACCACAGTATCTGAAATTTCTTGAAGTTGTCGGAAGTAACTTCAGGAGCGTCAGCCAATGATTGCGCAAGACAAAAAAAGGTACAGATACAGACACAATACGATCATTGAAAACCTTTCGTAGTACAGCCAAGTCGGCATCAAGCTTCTCCGTGAGTCCTTCTGTCGTGAGGATAACAATTTACTTTGATCCCAAATTGCGAAACGAGTTTGCTTACGCAGGTTTGTTATCAGTGTCCGCAACCTCGCTGCACCATCTCTGGCTATGATCTTCTCCGGATCATCATCTTTTGGAATGCGAACAGCAACAGCGGAGAGGTCCACCATCACTGATTTGAGCGCACGTCCGGACAGCTGCAGTTCCTTCCGTTGTTCCAGCAGTTGCTGGTACAGCACTTCATGTTGGGGCTGTACTTCAACTGCATCAGGGACTTCCAAGTTCTCTAGCATCTCGTGCTTCGCTCGAGCAGCGGCACGAGTCTTCCTTGTCATTTTCTCCCTCCCTTCGTGCGCTGCAAGGAGCGTCCGTTCCGCAGCAATTGCCTCTCGTCTATCTGCAAGGAGAGCAACATAGGCTTGTAGGTAGACCTCAGCCTCGCTCTGCGTATCCAGAGTGCGGCCGTACTCTTCTCCGTCAGCTTGTTCGCCAGCGGAGTTGAGTTTTTGAGTTAGGAGTTCAACGATTTTGACACGCCACTGCCATAGAAGGGCTGATTGTTCATTGAGCACATCTTCGATGATCTCGTTTGCTTCTTCGAACTGGGAAGATGCGTAAAATGAATGCGAGAAGGCCCACAAGCGATGGCACTCACCAAATGGGTAGATCTAATACCTCCGCCCTCCATGAACAGTAACGGGATTTGCAATGCCCGTCGTGTTACGCGCTTCCCTGTCGTGACAGCACTCAGCTTTTGCATAGCTTTGTTCGTCGCTTCTTCCGTAACTAACCAAGCATGGACTTCAGCCGTAGTCCTTATCTTTGATAATAGGAACTCACATTTCAGTAACTGTCTCCGCAGGCTCTCCGCATCCCCATACGCCGCGTCTTCCTTCTCAGAATATGAAAACCCAAGAACGTGGTACACATCCCCTTGCAAGAACTTGACCCTGTGAAGCACCAGGAGGCATTCGCGTAGACGAGCTGATAACGCCATTCGTTTGTTCCTGTGGTCTTCGCCAGCCGGCGTCTTGGGTAAACCCCTGTCTTCGACATCCTCATCCTCATCGGAATCCATGTCGGAACCTATCGGTGATGTCGAATCCCGTTCAAATTCCCTTCTTTTACCCTTATCAATCCCATCATTGTTCTGATCACCGTGAAGTCCTGCTTTTCTTGAATCTCTCAATGCCTGTGCTTCTTTTTTGAGAACTTCGCCCTTCACGTTATGCTGCGCCACAGAAGTATTAATATCGTCCATGAGCTGATTGACTTCCGTTTCGGCCGCCAGCAGATGTTCAAGAGCGCGCTGGTATCGATCAAGATCTTCCGAACGGTGTTGCTGAAGTTGGGCAAGACGGGTCAGTGCTATAATCTAGGTGATCGAGGCAATCAGTGTCTGTGCGGAATGTCCGCGGAAAAAAAAAGTACCTTTGCTTTGCGATCTTCCGTCAAGTTCCTCCAGTTCTGGTCTTTCATCGACTACAAAATCAATAACATAAGCATAGCCCTGATACGACGAATCCGCGTGTACATACCTCCAAAACATCGGCAATGCTCTTCAAAGCACCTGACCTATTCAATCTATCGCCCTGCTTTTGCAGTTGCCCAACCTGTACCATGGAGCCTCAGAATCTACAGGCTATACGAGAAAAATGCTAGGCCGACCCACCTGAGGATGTGTACATATTCCCCTCAACCTTCTCAACACATTTCTCAAGACTGTCGCATCTACTTCCCAGCCCTCGTAGGATGCCACCCCACGAGCATCTAGTCCCAGCTCTGCAAGCACCTCTTGAAGAGCCTGGTCATACACCTTTCGAATTCAACGCAGTGAGTGCTCGTTAGATCCATCATACACTTGAGAGACGGCTCACGTGTCGCTCGACTCGTCCAAGTTCAATGCTCACCAAATATCGTTGTTGCCGGGGTATCGTCAATTCATTTTCGACGAAAGACTTTAGTGTCCTGTATCATGTATTAAATGGTTCAGGCACTATAATTCGAAGAACAAGTTGGCTGACCTGACAGAGTACCTCTGGAACAATGACACAAACAGATCTTTGAACTCACGTTTCAAAAGCCTATTCCATATCTGCTTGGGCGCCACAAGGTCGTCGATGCGTAAAAATCGAAGAACACCAATAAGGTCTGAGACTTGAGCACGCGCTGGTGTCCCGGAGACGGCAAAGGAAGATAACCGGGGAATGAGAGATACCATCTCCCTAGAGTGATAAACATAAGTCCAGCTCTGCCCGACAAATCACGCAGAAAATGCAGAATCGGTGAAAAACGAACTCGGATTTGCCAGTCCCCATCATTTGCACCTCGTCCATGATCACCCGATACCACTCGCATACCACCAAGGGGCTCCTTGGTTTCCTCAAGTTCCTATACTCCACACCTTCTCTGCGAGAACGTTCGCGAGGGGCGCGGGCAACAAACATGTCCGTTTGAAGGACCCTGTAAGTCGTGATACAAACGTCAAACTGATTGATATAGTTGGGCCAGTCAAGAAGTGGATCCGCATGTGCACCTACACCATTCGAGGTGGTGTTGTGCGGAGAGTCGGACTTTGCATCGATCATAACAACATCCTCGTCTTCCAAACTATCGGAAGAAACCTTGCCGGGGCGTTTGGCATTGGTCTTGTTCTTAGATCGAGCTTTTTGAGCCGCCATAGAACGACGTTTCACTGCTTCAATCTTCATATCACCCTCCGTTATTGGTACTTTGACTTTCGCCCAGCCTTCGTATACAAAGACTTTGAGATCAGGTGCGTGAATAGCTAATTCGTCTGCCCACTGGGACGCTAGCGCAGGTGGGGTAACGATGAGGGTCGTCTATAAGGAGAGGGTCAACAAACTGAAATAAGAATACATGAGGAAAGTAAACTGCTACTTTGATCTCTTTGACGTGGAGTTGTGCTTCTGGGTCCCATCTCTGATTCAAAGGATTCCTCTCTGGAGCTGGGTTGAGCAGTATTAATGAAAGACACTCCATCGTTTTTCCAAGACCTTGGTAACCGACGTGAGCCTTCTGTCACATATACCAAAGGACAGGAGCGAACCAGGTTCCTCAGCAAGTATCCCCCCTAGTGCAGGATGCGGCTCGGGGAGAACGGGACTAAGAGCGCCTGTGAGGCGACTGAAATATAAATTTTGACCTCCCAACTCTATTTCTTCCCAAAACAGTGGGAATTGCCGTCGTCCCGTGCTTGTAGAAGCCAGTGAGGCGCCGCGTAGCGCTACGGTCCCCTCCGGTGTGATCTGTTTGCCTTCGCGCTCCAACATCCAGGCGACAGTACGTCTCTGAAATGGTATCAACGTCGAGAGGAGCCCATCAGGCTGCAGCCACTCGTAGGTCACATCTTGCGAAAGAGGAGGTGCCGGACGCATGGCGTTGAGGAAGAAGGGGATGGTAACGTCGGTCGCTATTTTTGTAGCACTATCAACGCCGTGCGCGGGGCGTACAGCGGATGCTTTGGAGAAGAAGCAGAGAAGTCGACGTTGAAGACCCTCGAGTTCGCTTACCTCACTTCGAGCGCGCGAGATATCCAAAGGGCGATAGATCTCGGGCACGGCAAGCGAAAGCGTAAAGCGGGGACGAAGTTCAAACGGAAGATCATATTTAGGGTCATACGTGCCCTCTGAAAGGACATGTAGCTGAAGATCCACTTCCAACTTCGCACGGTGGTGGGACTGGAGGACGGCACAGGCAGTGAAAAAGTCGCGATGCATACCCGAGGGCTGTATGTCATGCTCTTCAAGGTCGTCTTCCACGATGTCATCGGGCCACGGAATGTCTGGAAGTAAACACAACCACCCCTCGCTGCGCTCTTTGACTGGTTTAGCGGACCGGAAACGAAGGCCTTCACATTGTTCAGAGAACGCTAAAAGGCGACCGTGGTAACGCGTCAAAAAGAACTTTCCCAAATCAATATCCGGAGAGAGGGACTCGTCCCGTTGACGAGCTTCAAGTAGAGAACGTAGGGTCTCTTCTTGCTCGACCCATCCCCATTGTGCTGCAGTCGCATCATCTGCATAATGCTCAGAAGCATGATCGATCACTTTGTTGTACCGCAAGTTCATCCCGAACTGATAAACCTGAAGAAAAGAGGTACCCTCGGGTGCAATTACCCGACCAATTACGTCGCAGGGAAAGTTCCAATATGACGGATAAATTTGCTTGTACTTGTCGTTTTCATCGCTTTCTTCGCTTTCTTCCCGTTCTACAACTTGAGCTTGGTCAAGTCTGATCCGCCTTGAGGGGCCGGATTTTGACTTTGAGCGCTTGCGTTTACGACTGTTTTTCAAGGGTTGGTCGTTCAAGGAAACATCTTCATCTTCATCACTAAAGGGGGGAAAGGCAGAGATAAGTGCACGTATATTGAGCGCAGGACGGAAGTCAACGAGAGGGAATAACCGCTGTCTTGAGTAGCTGTGATCGCGGCAGTCTGGCCAGTAGTAAGAAGGTTTTCGACGCAGAGACTCGACATGTTGCATAGTGTAAATGTCATTGGCAACGCCCATCTCTTCGAGCTTCGAAGCTCTACACGGGAGACCAGTGATAGAGGAGGATGGAAAAGGAGCTACGCCCCGGCTATGTCGATAAACCGGGAGATCACGTGGTTTTATATTGATACAGTTCGGACTAAATATGTGGGTATTGGGAATGATGGTCTAACTAGATGCTGAAATAAATGCTCGGAGAAAGGCATGTCCATGTCCTGTAGTGAAGTGGGTGTGCCTTCTAGGTGGTGTCATGCATGGGTCCCCAATGAGGTAAGATGTGTGGAGATAGTCCATGGTCCGGGGTCGTAACAGGTGTCATTGCAAGTCGTCAATGTCATTGGGACGCGTCTCGAAAGTGGATCGAGAGTTGTAGGGGAAACCCAGCGTGTCAACAGCGCTAGATCTTCAACTCTCGAAAACCACGCACGTCCAACCTGCCCGTGCCATTCCGCTGCCATTCCTCCTGCACGCTGCCATCATCATCTACACTGGCGTCTCCACCTGCCGCTATTCTTTCCAATCCCTTGTCATCTTTTGCGCTGATGTTCTTCTTGTACCGACCACCAGGGATGACGATTCTCCCTGCACTTGCCCGTTTCGCAACGAGGGCAGCCCGCGGCTTGGGGAGACCAAGGGCCTTGCGTTGACGTCGAGTCAAACGTTGCTCTATAGGCGAATGCTCAGGTTCGGGATCCGGAGGCGGTGTCCCAGGAAGAGGAGACGACGCCACTGAAGAGGAGCGTGTGGAACTAGGTGATCTCGGCGTGGAGAGTTCAGGAGTCGACTCTTCTTCCCCTGGATCATCCACCTCAATTGCGTTTTGGCCTGGCCTCAACTGCGCCGCAGGAAGCAGAGTCTCATGGACACTCGCACCGCGAGTTCTCTTTGCTATGGAATCCGATACAGAGGAAGAGCCAGATGATTCGTCAAATGCGCGTTTAGGTGATCGATGAACCCGGAGGACAGGGGACAGCGCAGAGTCTATATCTATTGGTTGTGAAGTGACAGGTGTAGGTGGTAATACATCAACATCGATCTGGGGTAGTGATTCGGAAGAGGATAGGGGTGACGGCGAACGCGACACAGGAAGAGGTATTTGTGTTGGGGTGCCAACCAAAGTTTCCCCGGTCTTCACCTTCATGCTCGCAAATTGACCATTTTTAGTGCGTTTATAGGGAGCCTTTGATGCCGTTTTTGACTTGGTCCGTAACGGAGGCTTCCTTTTCGCAGGAGATGGTACAATAGGCTCCGAATCCGCTGGCAATTCACAAACGTTTGGAAGACCAGCGTGTGGACCCCTCAAATTTCGAATTGAAGAAAAGTGTTCCCAGTCATGATAGCTGCGTGGGCCAAAGTATCAGCGATGTCTGACGGTCTTCATGTGGCCCAAAGTGGACTTACGCCACATACACCGTGTCGCTGGCCACCTCCTGCTGCGACATTTCTTCACGCTGTTGTTGCTGTTTTCGAAGCCGTCTTTTCTCACGCGCATCCAACAGGTGACCACCGGGTGCTGTGGATTGATCGGGGATAATTTCTCCCCCCGCATGCCACTCAATGACGTATACAAGTCCAGGTTGCATGACCTTGACATTTCGCCGAGCAAAGTGAGAAAACGCAGATAATTCGAGGTGGCCACCATAGGTGCCTGCAACGTGCCGGTACGGTGTTGAGATGCAGTGGATTAAAGGCCATGGCGACCATCACGCACCTTGTTCCTTCATGCACCTCAGATGGGCAGTCAACCCACGCTCATCTTCGCAAAACGGCTCGTAACGCTGCGGATGACCCTCAATCCAGTCGCATATATCTTTACGCAGTTGGAGGTGGTATGAAGGAGAACCGTATAGTTGATCGCTCAAAGCACGGAATAAACAATTTCCGTCGCCTAGAGTGTGAGCTGCATAAAGCCCCAACGAGCGGAGTTGCTCTGTGAGCAGCTGGGTGTTCTGCTCGGGATCGGGGAGTGGCTAATGAAAGGGGAAAAATCAAGAAAAGAGGAAGACGATCGGATTTGAGTAGTGAGCTGGCTGCCACCATCCTTATGAACGGAACGTGGGGACTGACCTTGCCTTTCGACCTCGTCGTGCGGGTCCTCACTACTCGCTATGTCAATGATGTCCACAACACAACAAATTTTTGCAACATTGTGCAATACAAAACGCACTTTGTAACGATTTGCCATGTTTCTGATGTTTCCTCGAAGAAACCATTATAAAGTAACAAATTTCCAGTGTTTTGTACTTCTGCGATGAGGTTGGTTGTTAATAAACCCTGGCTCCCACATTCTGGGGTCCCATCAAATGAGACCCCGATGAACAAGTGGCACCCTCGTGCCTTGCGTCCTGCCTCGTTGCGTCCCGCGTCTAGAGTGTCGTACCAACCGAACAACAACTCGAGAACGAAAATCATGTCCGGGTGTCATCTTATCAGGCCACAAGTACAAGGCCTCCATCACCCAAGCGTCGCCCGTGAACCAACATCACTAACCGTGGGCGGCGTCGGGAACGTCTGACTGTTCTGACTACTACGATCTGATACGAATGTACTATATCTGGGGCCAGCTCCACATCAGCACAGCATATTGTACAGCAAATTGCAAGCACTCACATCCTACCCAAACGATCCAACTCATGTCGTGAAACAGAGGGCCGAGTGGTCTCAAGCGCCTTCAAAAGGTCGGCTTGTGTGATCTCGTGCTGGCGCCACCCACATCATTGAATGATCATCCCGGGAAATAAACGGTAGACAAGACCTTTTTAGGTGTCTCAATTGGTTTCTGTTCCGCGTTGTCACCTCCTTTTGAATTCTGCCGTATTTGTCGAAGCTGTACACCAACGTCAGTTTGCCCGCCAAACAAGGCACCGAACTCAAAAAATACTCTTTTTTGCATCTCAGACTCCTCTGCCCTTGAAAGAGTCTTTTGCTCTCCAGTAGCACCCAGCATTACATATCGAATTCGCTTTTCTTGCTCTTGCTCTGACTTTCTAGCCGACTTTGCATCAATAAACGCGTGTACGACCAGGAGATGAGCATTGTACACCAAGGACTGAAGGTCAGCCCCAGTGTACCGCTCCGTTAATCGGGCAATTTCTTCTAAATCGACTGAAGCATTCAAGGTGACCTTGCGGCAGACTGCTTGCAGGATCTGTTGCACTGAGTCATCAGGAACAGAAGAAAATAGCACTCCTCACATCTTTTCGATCTTCTTGATCGGGCATGTCGCATAGCACGGATTTGTCAAGACG
This sequence comes from Xerocomus amazonicus, assembly GCA_038089295.1. Classification (NCBI taxonomy): domain Eukaryota; kingdom Fungi; phylum Basidiomycota; class Agaricomycetes; order Boletales; family Boletaceae; genus Xerocomus; species Xerocomus amazonicus. Next base: position 14,123 of record JBBPKO010000010.1, read on the forward strand.
ACCGGGACGAAGGAGGGCAGCATCGATGAGATCAGGTCGACTGATTCGAAGGGTTGAATATTGAAAGAGTCGGCATAGACGAAATACTGACCTTGTGGCTGCGAGAACATACACCCCGGTCAGACCCTCAGCACCATCCATCTCGGTTAAAAGTTGGTTCACCACACGATCAGTCACACCCGTGCTATCGTGGCCTCTGAAATCGCGAAAATATAGATAACGCAGGTAACATAATCGCGCACAAACCTCTTAGGAGCAATTGAGTCGAACTCGTCAAAAAACAAGACACAGGGTTTCGCAGAAGAAGCCCGTTCGAAGATATCTCTAACCTGAAAAGAAGGTAAAAAAATTGGACGTTCATCCCAGTGTAGACGCACCGATTTTTCGCTTGCACCGATATACTTGTTTAGGAGCTCAGGGCCCTTGATGCTGATGAAATTCAGTCCACACTCTTTTGCTACAGCGGAAGCAAGAAGTGTCTTTCCACAGCCGGGATAACCATACAGCAACAACCTGTCTGTGCATGAAAGACGGTAAATAAATGGATTTGATTCCAGCCTACCCCGAACGCAAGCGCAAGGGTGATTGCTTGAACAACCGAGCATATTTGGTGGGCCATTCCAGTGTTTCCCGCAAGATACGTTTGACACGTTTAAGCCCTGGAATAACAATCAAACACGAAAATCGCCTAAAGAAAGTTGTTCAGATCCACCTCCAATGTCAGCCCACTCAACGTTCGATTTCTGAAGTGGAACATCACGCAGGGAGTTGGGAACGAAATCCACTTGTGCGTCGGAGAAATCGACAGCAGATAAAGTAACCTGATGTACCTTGTTAGGTCTACCGCGGCAATGGAAAACAACCTTACTTCGGTTGCTCTTATACCCTGCTTCAGAAACGCTCGGCTAGCACCTTGCTGAAGTGTACGGGCAACTAAGTCCTGCAGATCAACAGGAGAGTAGCCTTCTGTGTGCGTCGCGATCATGGCAAGATTTGGGGGATCATCAGGATCAGTGATCACTCCGGGTGAAGTCATTCGTAGTCGTTCCACCAAGTTTGTTAAGATCTGCGTAAAAGGCAAGTTATCGATTAATATTGAACATTGGCAAGCACGAGTCCCAACCTCCTTGCGTGCGTCCTTATTGGGAGACTGGATATGGTAAACCTCCTGAAAAATATGCAGGGTATGCAGGAGGGGATGCAAACTCGCTCGCGATTCCGCAATGCCAATCATGACTGTCCCACGAAAGTTTGAAGGTATCATACGTTCTCCAGAGGAGTATTGGGCGATGAACAGCTCTGTGATATGGCGATAACGGAACGAGTCAGTATGCTGGTAAATCATCTTGATCATTAAGATGAAACAAGGTTTCAAATACGAGTGATCACTCGCCTCGACCTCCGCCCTCAACAGTTGGTCGAGGTTATCAAAAATGAGGACGGTTGGATGATGCCAAGATGCAATCTCATACAGATGCCGGAAAAGAGCCTTCAGGCTTGCTACTGGTTTCTCAGTGTAATGCGAGAAGTCGATGTAGTGAGTGTCTTTTGCTCGATTAGCAGAAAGACAAGCGAGGACTGAAATAATAACCATACATGCGTATGTGAGCGTGTTTTCCTCCAGTCGCTTGGCGATTTCCCGGGCGACCGATGTCTTCCCCACACCCCTTCTGCCAGTCAAGAGAATTGCGGATACTAGATGACTCCGTCAATAGTACAGAAATGTGACGCAAGGTTACGCACTTCCATACACCATCTTGTCAAGGGCATGGAGCGAGAAGTTAGCAAGCAGATGCTTAGTACCTTCATCAAGGATATCATTCACGCCAAAAAGTACAACGTCTGGTGGGGATGATGGCCTTGTATACCAATATTGATCAGGGCAAGTTCCACCACATTCACCATGTACTCGCAGCGGCTGTGCGTCAGCTAAACCATCGACCGGGTTGTCAGCGAAAAGGTCTGAAAACGACATTCGCTCTCCTGTCGGAGTAACGCTTCGTTCCCGGTATCAGTATGACAAGAGCGCATATAAGAAATTTCACTCACTGGATCCAATGCCAATCACGAGCACCTTCTAACCCGTACGGGAAATACACATGGCATTCTAGAACCTTATCGGACCATCCCACCAGGAGGTGACTTTCATTAGTCACATCTAATGTATTTTCCGTGGCAGGAGCCTCGATTTTCCCTCCAGGGTGAAGGACCTTACCAGCAGGTTCCTGAGTTTCTGCACCCTCATTGGCGGTCACGGACGGCTCAAGTGGATTTTCGGGGGGCTGCAACAACCGATATGAGAACTTTAGGAAAACATCTTTCATGTCTTCCTTCATCGGATATCGAGTCCGTGCAAGATTGGCAAATATGTAAGGATGAATATATGCGAGAGTCTCCCGCCGAGTATAACAGGCTGAAGAGGGCGGAAACCGATTTATGAGGCGGGTTGGCAGAACTCGCAATACGGTCGCCGGTAACGATTGCTTTGTGGTGTCCTTATTGGCTGCACTGTCCTGAAAGACACTGGATGAGGTGCCTCCAGTAGCTTTCTGGCGAGCGTGCGTCTTTGGCGCGATACTGACTTCGCTATCGGTTGTCAGGAGAGCTGCGTTGCCTTTCGCAGATGGTGTCAAAGAAACTGTAGGGCGAGTCAGGACAACACGCGTGGACCAGGGCGACAGAGCCTACCGACGAGAAGACGGACTCTTGTGTGTCCCAATACCCATACATCGATCTCCTGGCCGACCTTTGCTACGCGAACCTGAGACAAAAGGGTAACCTCGACATGGGAGGCATGAATTTCCTGGGAATGATATAAAGGGATAGACCACTGGATCGACAAGACAAACTCACGACGATTTCCCAGTCATCTGCAGTAAGAGGTTCCGTTCCTACAGAGGAGGCAAAAGGAAGGTCATACAGAAGCCCAATCTCGACCTGGCAAAAGCAAGATGAGACGGCTTTTGTTCCATTCTAGAAGTAGTGGATGTACGGTGTCGCCCTCTGTGAAACCCAGACCCTGTGCAAACTGAGGGTCGATCTCGATTGTTTCGAACGCGCTCTCTCGCGCATCCGCGTTGAAGTGTGCTAGAGAGGAGGAAGACGCCATTCCGGTCCATCCTACATAGGCTTCGACTTTCGAGTCACGCTTGAGGTGTATGGCAAGTGTTTGTGGCCGCTGTTGTGGGTCAGATGCTAGTATTCATTGAGATCCCGACGCAACCCCACCCACGCACTATGGATCGTTCGAGAAGAGGGCCGTAGATTGAGATGGGTAAATTGACAAGAGACGATTTCAAGGACAGGAAGCGTATCTGCGCTTTTCGTGGCATTCTGATTGTAAAGATGATGGCGAGTCGGGATTGGCCTGGTCTTGCTGTGCGACTGCGAACTCGCACTGCATATGCATATGCAGCAGCATTCTATTATAAAATCATAGTCGTCATCCGGAACAATCTTTGCCATGGTCGTACTTGACGAAAAGCCAATGATCCCTCCTCCACCTTACGCTCCATCCGGTTACGTCCCTCCTCCGCCATTTCCTGGCAGTCGGTCCCACCAATCCCTCGCCACATTACCCCCACATCTCATTCTCAAAATCGTCTACATGACTTTTCCGCAGACATCCGGCATAATCGAGAGCCGACTTGAGCGCCAGCGCAAGACGTTGTATTGGCTATCATACCAACTTCGCTTGGTGAACCGATCGTTCTACATTGGTAATAATCACGCTGTGCGTCGGACGGATAACCCAGAACTGACCTGTCCGCTAGCTTGCATGCACGTATTGCGCTCTGCCTATTTGCCCACCTACGGATCTCTCATCCGTTCCCCATACTCATCCGACCCCTTTCCTCTCTCCTCGACTTCGACCTCTTTCAGCGCTCTACAGCCAACCCAACGCGAGACCCAAGTCCTTGATCTTTTCATTGCACTCAAAGTGCGTGAGGATGTCATGATGGACGATACAGAACTTCATCTGGAGCGCGAAGACTCGTTCAAGGATCTCTTTGATCTGATGCAGCCACGCAGTCGCCTAGAAGACTTGGTACATCACTATGGCCTCCGTGAGGGCGTGGTCCGCTCAAACCTCTCTGGGGCCTCCTCACCGGCCTCATCTCGCTCTCAGCTGGTCAGCAGCAGTCGCTCGGATAGCTCAACGAGCCATCGTACGAGCATTGATAGACTTGCCCCCATCCCGTTCTCCATGCTTTCTATTTCGTTTTCTCCCAGGAAAGTCGGTCTCGTATTGACCACGACTAGCCGAAAGCGGACAATTCTAGAAATCGCAAGGACAAGGGACGAAAGGCTGGAAGCAACTGCCAAGAAAGTGGCGAAACAATTCAAAATCTGGCTGAGCGATGGCTAGCGTCGGGTACAATTGAAATCAGTTGCTAGAGAACGAACTTTATATGGTATAACAATCTGGAACATTGCTATCGATATCCCTAGTTATTTCACGTAGTGCGAGGAGGTAACTTAGTAACTTGCTCAAAGTTTGTACTAATTACTCTCAAGTACATGTTTTCACGACATTTTTTCTGGCATTCCCGCCGCTAGGTTGAGTCTCCCCCAGAGCCCCTCCGCTCCATCTCTATCTCATCACCATTTTCTTCGCCCACGCTTCGTCTCACGTCCGCAAACACAATCGCACTCACAGCACCGCTCCGCCAAATGTCACCTCCCCTGCCTTCAGCATCACGCAAATAAAGCTTCCGCAAACTCAGGATAAACCGTGGGACGAGCGTGATAGGAATTATTCGCAGTTGCAATACCACAACAAGTATGGTCCGCCATTCGCCGCCTGTCAGGTCGACTCCTGAGTGACGATATACCAGGTCGAGGCTTGAATACATTATGATACTATTCATGACAACATGTCGTTAGCCTTGGGACACGGAAGAAGAAATAGAAGTGAAAAGGGGAGACATACGCAGCAAAGTAAACCGTGCCTTCCCCCGCAAGTAGTCTCCTGTAGCGATTAAGCTGCTGGAATCGTTTTGTCGTTTTGTAAGCCAGAAACAACTCCTTGATGGAGTTGAAAAAAATCAAGAGACAGATTAGTGCAGAGAAACTAATCTGGACAACATCGAGAACTATCATCCAGGTTATAGAAATATCTTTCCACAGGCAGATCGAAGTTCCAAATACTCGAGCTGTATCCACTACAGGGACAGGGATATCATGTTGGGTGCTGTGCTGCATCATACGAAACATTTCGACACACCTACGAGACCGCGGCGAAGTCGATCAAGGGTAGAAGCATAAAACACGACAAAAGAGATGGCCACCATGGCATAGAGGGTGAGGAGGGCGCCAAGAATCATCATTGATCGATTGTATAACGCCCATAGACGCAAGATCATCACCACTGCATCTACCAATGTAATAATCCGCAGCGCTCGAGGCAGAAATAAGATCTTACGATCTGCAGTACATGTGAAAATCCACAGGATCCAGGCGCTGAAAGTCCCAATTATGTTACCTAGAAGCGTCCCGATCATTGCGAATACTGGAATGCTGAATACTTGTTCTCACATCTATTTTGGTGTGGCCAGACGTCAGAAGCGCAGATTGGCGTAAAAGACCGAGAAACACGTACATCTACCAAATATTAAGACTTAGGCATCATCGACTAGCAGAGGTACAGATAAATACCTTTTCGGTGCCACTAAGGAACGAAGAACCCCCTGACATCAGTTTAAGTCATCAACGAAATTGGAGTTCAGAGTTCAAACACACAGATTGCGGAACAGCTAAACCAAGAATTAGGATTAAGCTTCAGTGGTCAGCGAGCACGTTACAGACACATACACGACACCGCACAGTCCAGAGTAACGAGCCTGAAAATCATGTCTCATTTTTAGTACATCGTAGGCATGATCTGGATGCATACGAGGACAAACAATGTAGACATCCACGTCCAGGGCTTGTTCTGAGATCCAGTTGTCAAAATATGTAGGCAACCCAAGAAGAGTTTTCAATCACCCAAATGTATTCTACCTGGTATCATTGTCAGCTGTCGGAATGTTGTAGTGCATATTATACGAGTAAATACGAAACATACCTCATTTGGAAATGTAAGGACTGGCAATGATCCGGGTTTATGGGAGATGAAGGAGTGATTGAAACATGTAGTACTAACTGTGATCATACCCAACGGTGGTGACGACCACAACTAGGAGAAACTATAAGATCGATGGATGGGAAATGGACCAGGGACATACAAAACATGTAGTCCTTCAGCTGAAGGTCGGCGGCAGCTCGTTGCAGAGGCGAGGTCATGAGGTGGTAATTTGCGACAGTGAAGTGAAGCCGTCGTATTTGAGTCACGGATTGCCGATGCCGGCAGGATGGTGTTTGAGACGACGCCACAGCCCCGTATCGATCGCGAAGCGGCACCATGCAAATGGCTGCTGGGGGCTGGGCAATACTACATCGAGCCGCACGTTGGCATAAATTCGTCCGGTGTCACGTATTGTGCCACATCTAGAGTCGTTGGGGCAAGAAAGGCAAATATAAAGCCTTTGTGTACATCGAATAAATGGAGTACGTCATTCAATGACCGGAAAGGCCGAAAAAAATGAGCATCCGTAAGTGGCCAGCGGGGGGGGGGTGATCACCTAGGAGAAGCACTCTAGAGTCTGAACAGTACTTGCTGACCATGGTGTATACGTGGTAGAATTCCCGGAGATAAAATGGCCAGTCCGAGTGCGATGCGAATCGAGATCAGCGCATACGATGCCATATCCGTACAGGGAGATGTGTCCACGTGAAATTCTTGGGCACATTTACTGGCGTAGGATATGGACGGCCACCATCAGATTGCAGCCAGAACGTCGGTGAGTGCAACATTCCCCCGGGAAAGCATTACAACTCATGGAAGAGGACTGTCGGAAGGAACCCACGCGGACAATAACCAAGATCTATCAATCTAATCCGGACTAACAACTAGTTAGGTATTGTGTGGTGTGTAGACACAAGATCCACTGAGGGGGTGATTCATCATAATAGAATTAACAGACTCGGCAGAAGAACGTGGATAGGAGCGCTTTTGATAGTGAACATGTAACACAACGATCCCATGGAATGAGTAGGGCTTGCGACTTAACTCTGTTCTTAGCAGTCGCTGAAGTGCTAAACCTGAATGAATAACATGGGTAAATGCAGCAATCGCGTAGACAATCGGGTGTACGTAGAACGGCCCGAACCTGCCATGCAGAGACGTCCATGTTGGCGATGGTTGCAACGTACTCAGAAACCACCCCTTGTCATGCCAAAGGACCCAGCCACAATGCTACTCCGGGTGGACTCCCTGGAAGCGGTATCGAGCCGAACCGTCATAGTGGTGTGAAGAGTTTGGCTCATTGCTAGTCAAGCTACACTCCAGAAGACGGCCAGCCGAGCATGCCTTTACCCTGAAAGCTACATCTGGCCTGCGCACCAAGAGAATCTATTCCAGATCGTGGTTGGCTTTCTGTAACGAGACCATAACCATAATACTTCAGGGTTGGAGCACGCCAGTGCATTTATTTTGCTTCGGCCGCGTGTTGTCTGTCCTACAGTGAACATCACACTCAGTGATAATGTAGCTGCGTGAAGGTGCAATTCAATGTCCTGTATTGCGAATAATGACCTAACCCTGGTCAATATGGAGAATTTTCGACTTGATATCCATTTCAGCACTGCTATGAGTGCCGCATATATTCGGGTCATCAGCTTTACAGAGTGAAGAGATCGTTCACCGTTTCCCTCTTTGCCCAATATAATATCACCACTGCCAATCGAAAAGGACGACCGTTGTCCCTGTCTGACAGTAAAATCTGTGTTTCCACCGAGTTACTTGAATTGAGGACTCTGATGCTTCAAGAGCTGAAATGACAGTTAACAACACACCCTGTCTTACATTTCCAAGTAAATGGTGGAGTGAGATCGTCAGCTTCAGAAACTTGGAAAGAAAACAAGGATCGTGGTCGTTCAGCAGGAGAAAGTGTGAGCCATGACTTGAAGCTGATACTCTATTTGCTGTGAGAACAAATCAAACACTCCCACTCCCTCTTTCCACCGTCACCCGGTGCTGTTATGACCTCCGTCCTCGACCCAGCTACTATAGGAAAGCCAAAACGGCCTCGTAGACATGTCAGATCCCTCACAGGTACGTATACTATTGATTTGCTGACAGCGATCATTGTTCAAACACCATAATCTCATCCCAGGCTATCTCCCTGACAAGGATGAATCCGGAAAAGAAAAATGGCCGAGAGGTGAGGAGGAAGTGTGGAGGGATGGCTACAGGAACCTCGACACGAGTGAGTGTCTGTAATCCCAACATGTTATTTCTCATCTCCCTTGTAAAGGTGTGCAATCTATCACAAGGTCCTTCGTGAACCACGTCCAGACTTCATTAGCACGCCAAGTATACAGTCTTGATGATCTCGGCGCTTATCAGGCAACTGCCCTCTCTGTCCGTGATGATCTACTGGTGAGTGCCCACCACGATGATCGCGCTCCACCCGCTCAAATGGTGTCCATCCAAGATCAATTGGAATGACACGCAATTGCATCTCAACCGCAAGGCAGGGAAACGTGCATATTATCTCTCCCTTGAATTTTTAATGGGACGAGCCCTCGACAATGCCCTCCTTAATCTTGGGCTCAAGGACAAGTTCTCCCAAGGCGTCGAAAAACTCGGGTTTAATCTAGAAGACCTCTTAGATCAAGAGCGAGATGCTGCATTGGGAAACGGCGGACTAGGGCGTCTCGCAGCTTGTTATCTCGATTCGTCAGCTTCGCAGGAACTCCCTGTTTGGGGTTACGGTCTTCGGTACAAGTACGGCATTTTCCAGCAGCTTATCTCCCCCAACGGAGAGCAACTCGAAGCCCCCGATCCTTGGCTCGAGAACTCAAACCCATGGGAACTGCCTCGCATCGATGTCACGTACGAAATTCGCTTCTACGGAGTCGCGGATAGGTATCACGATGGTAGTGGACGTGGAGTATGGCACGGCGGACAGGAAGTGTTAGCAGTTGCGTACGACGTCATTATTCCTGGTTATGAGACCAGGAATACCAACAACCTCCGTCTTTGGGAGAGTAAGCCCAAGAGAGGCTTCGACTTGAACAGCTTCAATGGTGAGGAACCCGGATATATAATCTACTGGCTGATATCTACTGCCTAGCCGGGGATTACGAGCGTGCGGTCGAATCTTCAAACAGCGCTGCCGCTATCACATCTGTGCTTTATCCTAACGATCACACGTCTTGTGAGCGGTCTGTTTTACCTACCAGTTTGATTACCCACTCACGGCAACGAGTCCACAGTTGGAAAGGAGTTACGCCTTAAACAACAATACTTTTGGACAGCAGCAAGTCTTGCGGATATCTTGAGACGTTTCCGGAACCTTGGCAAGCCAATCACGCAGCTGTCTGATTGTGAGTCGTTGAGAAACATGTTCTTTGATTAACTCAAGAATCAATCAGATGTTGCTATACAGCTCAACGACGTCAGTGTATCGCAAGAAATAGCATCATGACATTCATAAAATCGTTGTGCAGACCCATCCTACACTGTCTATTCCGGAGCTGATGCGTATTCTGCTCGACGAAGAAGACTTACCCTGGAACACGGCATGGCAGATCGTTACAGACACCTTTTTTTTCACCAACCATACCGTGCTTCCTGTCGGTCGTATGCATCCGTTGATTCTTCTCACTTAAGTAAGGAATTCTCTAGGAAGCGTTAGAAAGATGGCCTGTTCCTTTGATGGAGCACCTTCTTCCCCGGTACCTCGTCAATCTTTCGTCTAATTCCACCGCTAAGACATCCTCTAGACACATGCAGATCATTTTTGACATCGTCAGTGCCTGTCTTTCGATAAGAGGAATGGCACTAACTCTTCCATTAGAACATGTGAGTAAATTTTTGCGATCCTGCTGAATGAAAAGCATGATGTGGTCTGCCTCGAAGGCTCTTCTTGCAATGTAAGTGCGCAGTATCCTTACCAGCCTCATTTAATTGTTTGACTAGCTGTCGAGCGGATGTTCCCCGGCGACCGTGACCGTTTAGCGAGGATGTCTTTGATCGAGGGTGGGTTATATCCTTCTTCTCGGGTGAAGTCCCTGACCACGTTTGTATAGAGGGTTTCCCGAAATACGTTCGCATGGCCCATTTAGCGTGCATCGGTGTGTCATTCTTGAAACGCTAACGGGATTCTTACTTATCAATGTGTCTGACAGGAAGCCGAAAAGTGAACGGCGTCGCCGAGGTACGTGTTGATACATCAGCCTCAGCCCACCCAAGCGTGAAGAAACCCCGTAGTTGCACAGCGAGCTGGTGAGGACCACGATCCTGAAGGACTTCGTGGATTACTTTGGTATTAGCAAGTGTGATTTTTTGTTTCTCATTGCAACATGTTATCTGAAGATATCTCAGGTTCGGGAATGTCACTAATGGTGGTACGCATTTGGGACGGTATTTTGGAAGACAGTTCACTGACACTGTTTCACAGTTACCCCGCGGCGTTGGCTCGACCAAGTACGTCTCCGCTGTTTCCACACCACACACCAGACAGTACACTGACCCATATTAGTGCAACCCATTACTCAGCGATCTTATCACCAACACCCTCAAGCTTCCTAAAGGCGTGTGGCTAAAGGATCTGTCGAAACTCGAAGGATTGTTAGATCATGTAGATGATGAAGACTTCCAAGCCTCGTGGGCTTCCGTGAAGCAAGCTAACAAAAAGAGATTGGCCCATTATGTCCAAACAACTCTAGGGTTGACAGTCAACACAAATGCGTTATTCGACGTACAGATCAAGGTGAGGGCAGAGTACCATATGATTATGAATTGGATTGATTGGGCGCCATCGTGCAGAGGCTGCATGAGTACAAGGTACGTTGTCACCGAGGCGAACGTCTATTACAGACAGTTTACACCAAAGCGTAGCGTCAAACGCTCAACATTCTGGGTGTTGTCCATGTAAGTTGATAATGAGCAACTCTAAGCAAATTGAGTGTGACATATCATCCAGCGCTATCTGACATTGAAGGCAATGAAGCCAGAGGAAAGAAAAAAGGTCGTCCCCCGCAACGTCTTCTTCGCCGGAAAAGCTGCCCCGGGCTGTGAGTCCTGCCCACCTACCCCCGTCTCCACATACTAACCAAATAATCCCAAGATTACATCGCAAAACTGGTATCCCTCCCTCTCTCACCATCGCTACAGGTTCGCTAAACCATTCCTCAGACCATCCGCCTCATCGTCAACGTCGCACGGGTGGTCAACGTCGACCCAGAAACGCGCGATTACCTCCGAGTCTTCTTCCTCCCCGACTACTCCGTCACCCTAGCCGAAGTGCTGATCCCCGCCTCAGACATCAGCCAGCACATCTCCACGGCGGGCACCGAAGCGTCCGGCACGTCCAACATGAAATTCTGCCTCAACGGCGGTCTGTTACTCGGTACCGTCGACGGCGCCAATATCGAGATCGCCGAAGAGGTTGGGGAGCACAACGTCTGTGCGTGGACGCGTCGTTTTGCCTCGTTCTACTTTTTCGGCTCATCATCGCGCTTGACCTCTCTCCCTAGTCTTTTTCGGACATCTGACGTCCGCGGTGGAAGACCTTCGGTACCAACACACTTACCACCCCGTCCCGGTCGAACAAAAATCGCCCGCGTTCGCTCAGGTTTTGGATACCGTTTCGAAAGGCTTGTTTGGCGACAGCCACGTTTACGAGCCGTATGTCTTTTTTTCTTTTTTTTCTTTTTCTCCTCGTTCCCCAAACCTGGCTCCTTATTTCATGATTTGGTTTTTTTTTTTTTTTTGCTATCGTAGGCTGCTCAACACGATTCGTCAAGGCGACTACTATCTCATCACGGACGATTTCGACTCTTGTACGTTTTGAGAACACGAACCTGACGTGGCTCACACTCTCAACCGTCCATCTTTTCTTCTTTTTTTTTCGAAACAGACATCGAGGCGCTCACCATGGTCGACGAAGCATACGGCGACCAGGCCGAGTGGACCAAGAAGAGCATCCGAACGACCGCCAAGGTACGTTGCCCAAAACGTCTTGAAGCACGTGAGAGTGTCATCCAACAACATTTTTCTTGTTTAGATGGGCAAATTTAGTTCTGATCGTGCCATCCAGGACTACGCTCAGGAGTACTGGAACATTGAAAGCACCAAGGTAGAATAGGGAGACATGGAAGAGATCAAAGGGAGGGGAGAGGGGTATGAAAGGCAATGTATGAGGTACAGGGGATGAAGATTAAAGTAGCCATCCTGACGATTGACCACGATTGGGTTAGAATTTTCCAACGACGAGGGGAACAACGAATGTGAGCTTGAAAAAGAAAAGAAAGTCAAGACATGGTGTGAAGGAATGAGACTTGAAAAAAAGAAGCGACATATGGTAGATGGAAATCAGATCGAAGATGAGGAAAGAGACGAAGAAAAAAAGACCACGCCATGATTAAGTCCTATGATCGGCAGGTGCGATCTCGTCGACGAGCGCCGATGGCTCTCGCGTAGACACGTCAACACCAACTAAGACAACACAGCATCCATGAGCGACCCATGGCCCCCCGCCCCAAGCAGAAATCACGCACACGTCACAAGGGGCTCGGCAATACCATCAACGATTCGCTGTGCTCCAGCAAGCTCATGCACTGCTGCTAATCGTGAGCATCCTCCCGTTCACACGATCTGTCAACGAAACAAGACTCACCTTGGGATGCAGCCAAAACGACGTCTTCCTCGGGTGCCACTGCGGGTGCTATTAACCCAACCTCGTCGGTCTCCGGTCCAGTCGCAGGTATCTCGAGCTCGCTCGCATCGACAGCAACCCGAGTATCCTCTACATGCAGCACCTTGTCCACGTCAGCAGACTGAGCCACAAACGCGTTTGACACCCCAACTTCCCGCCGCTCGATGGCTTCTTCACGAATGACAGCGGTGGGAGTCACACCCACAGGGTCGCTTGCACATGGCGCCACTATCACCTCTTCCGCCGTCACGTCCGCCTGCGTTGCTTCCACAACAACTTCCGCTGCCTTGGCCGCGACTAGATCGGCATTTATACCCGTATCCCCACCAGTCGCGTTCAAAACGCTCACACCAGCGGGAATCTCCGGTGCGTCTTCGACGATGGGAGCAAACACCGGTGGTACTGGTGCTGGTGTGGGTGGTGCATCCAGATCTTGAACGGGGAGATCAGGCGTCGGCTGCGCTTCTTCCGCCTTGACAGTAGTGAATTCGTCGACTGCCGTCGCAACGATGGTAGCTACAATAGCCTGCGGAGCCAGAGATCCCATAGTAGGTAGGTGTGCCGCGAGGTGAATCTGAGCTGATGGCGCTGCTTCGACTGACGAAGCATGCACTTCGTCCGTCTCAGGAGTAGGTTCGACGTTCAGTGTAGCTTGGACGACGGGTTCGGCGGTACCATCGGCTTTGGGGGCAATTGCAAGCGGCACATCGAAATACTCTTCAGTGGCCGTCTCAGGGCCAGGTGTCTCGTCGACCAACCCTGCAGTCTGTACAACGGGGGTAGGCACCCCTATATCCCGCACTTGACCGACATGAGCCTGTTGATCTTCCACATCGAGAACGGCATCGGCCGGCTCTGGGGCGCCTATCTCTTCTTCAGGGGCCGCTGGAAGTGCTTCCACCACGTCTTCAGCATCAGTTCCTTGTACATATGGATGAGATTCTTCGACGATAGATTCAGATACTCGATCCGCGGCAGGCTGGACTTCGACGGGGACGGCCTCAGCGGAGGGTGCTTCGACAGGCTGAGTGATAGATGCTTCATCGGCTCCCAGGACGGGCTGTGACTCCGTGGCCACAGGCTGCGGGACGGCGTCATCGACGGCTTCGGTCTGCGTGGTGGGAACCTGGTGAGCAGTACCCGCGCGTCCGTCCACATCGACTTCTGGACCAGGTGTCTCCTCCACCAATGCCACGCATTCAGGCGCGGGTGTAGGTATTTCCGCAGGTTCGGCAACTCCCTTGGCTTCTTCAGCTCCGTTCGTACTAGACGTGATTGCAGGTTCTAATGGAGGTGGCGCCTCGGTGGCAATGACATTGTTCCCAACTTCTATTCCGGATTGTAGGGCGAGGTGATGGATATCATCTAGGCCGATTGACTCCGCGGTAGGTGTCGTTATGTTGACAAGAGCTTCCGGAGATGGTTGGCTGTCCGCACGCGGGTCTTCGGTAACGAATCCGGGAGACTTATCATCCACAACGGCGGTAGCCATAGACGGCGTGACAGGATTTGCCGCTGCAGTCACCTCTGCAACGCTCTCGGGGGCGGGAGACATAGCAACGGTTTCCGCGACTCCTCGGAAATCGTTAGTAATTCCAAGCTGAATCACATTAGACGCCTCGACTAAAGGTTCAACAGGAAGAGGTTCGTCGGCGTCCGCCGATGGTGTGACATGTGGGACCTCAGCATCAATCACATCTTGTTGGGCCTGTCCATCTTTAGCAACATGGCTCTCAGTGGGGGGCCTCAAAGCAATATCAATCCTGGGGACAACAAGATCAAATGTCGGTGGTGATTCGACGGACGAGGGAGTCAGCACAGAAAGGCCATCCTGCCCAGCCCCAGATTGTGGGGCAGGCTCACTTGCGGTCACCTCCGCCACTGGGCGCACAGGCTCCGCATCCTGGAGGGAAGAGGTCAACACAGGGATCCTCGTCTTCCCAGACAAGTAAGGCCATTCTTCTCACCTTGGTGGGTAGGTCCAACGGATCGACGGATGGAACGTGAGCACCAATCTCGTCTACTTTGAGTTGATCGGCAACGTCAGCTGTTGTGCCACTACTGATGATGGCCCCAGTAGCCCCATCCCCATCGCGCTGATCCACCTTGTTGGGAAAGGCAGGTGCGCTCACAGGTTCTTCTTCTACAAGCACCTCGCCGAGTTCTCCCGTGACGGTCGTTTTACAGCCGGACCTCTTAGGATCCAAGTCGGAAGTGGACTTGCTAAAGACGCTGAAACGTTTCCTGGCAGATGAAAACATCGAATTGATCCGAAATCCAGAAATGTCCGATTTGAAAGAAGGACGTGGGGAACGACCTCTGCGTCCATCAGGAGATGGGTTGCGGGTTGGTTCCTGGCGGCTGTACGTTTGTTCAAGGACAAGCCAGCGAATGGGTTGTTCGGCACTTGAGATCTCCCTGAGACCACAGAGAACAAACGTGGGCCAGTCGGAAGAGATAGGATCGACGATGGCGTCGCTCCAAAAGTCGATAAAGGCTTCGTCAATTTGTACCATGTTTACAGAGGCGACTCTAGTCTCCACGATGGACGATTCGGGCTCTGAGCGAGAAGGGGGTACAGTGTCCGAGGGCTCCCGTTCTTCGGAACGCCGCCTGCGACTACGTGACTTGCCACGGCGACCACTAGTCTTGGGCGAAATCGGGGGTTGAGTTATCTCGACATCGTCATCCTCGTTAAAAGCGACCGCCAGTGGCTGTGTGGTGGGGGCATCACCAAACCCGCTTAGCGAAAACTGCGCCCAATCGGTGATCACAGGCGAGGTTGGAGAAGTAGGTGATACAGGGGTGGAACCATTGGCCGCTTTTGACTTTGAGAGAGCAAACTCGAGAACCCTGGAGAACGACGGGGAACGCCTGCGAGAGATAACCCCGGTGACAGGTGAGGTCAACAGCGTGGGGGACGACGCATTGCTGCCAGCAGAAACCAAGGACAACAATTGCATGGTTTCATCGACAAAGATGCGGGCAAACTGAGGTCCCCCGGGACTGGATGGAGCTGCCTCTCCGAGAGCGGTCGACTTGAGCGTATGCCACAATTCTAGGTGCTCATCACCGGAAGGATTTTCGAGCGGAAGTTGGAAAGCTTCAAAGAGGAGTTGGATCGGATTCTGCTTTGGCTGCGCTGCATCGCGCGTCAGGATAGACTCGACGCGGACGCAGAGTGCGTTGTGTTGACGAGTAGAAAAACGAGGTCGCGGGAAGAGATGATCTTCCGTGACTTTGTTGTAAGGATAGCTCTCGACCAGTTCCTGAAGCCGGGTAGGCAGACGGAGTGCAAGAGACTCCTCTCTGTGATAGCGTCAGCCGTGTGTCGCATCATCGCTTTGGTCATGCTCACCTCAAGTGGGCAAGGAACAAGTGCTCCAACACGCGGCCGGCCCGCTCCCATCGAGCATAAAACTGGTTCCAGTCATCAGACTCTTCAGCTCGAGTGGCTACCAGAAGCCAGATGCCCAAAAACTTGGACAATTTGCTACCAGATATGCCGTTCGTTTCAGCATGGGAGGCAAGTGATGATATCAGACCAATTGTAGCAACCAATAGCTCGATGTGCGATCCGGGAAGCTGAGGCAACAATAGATCGGAAAAGGCCTTGGGAGGATATGACGCATTTTGTTCCGCATGGAAGAAGGTATTGTACCACACCCATTCATTGCCATCTTTAGCGGGAGATTTACCAAAATGACCACCCTCTAGTGTGAGATGACGAAGGCCCCAGCGAAGAACGGCAGCAACGTCATGGGGCGAACGCGTGTAATGAAGCTCATTTTCAAAAGCCGAGGTTGAGGCGGCGGGAGAAGGGAGCGTAGTTGGTTTGGTTTGAGGCGTTAATGAATGGATAAAAAGGGAAATGAGTTTGCGCTGGACGTCAGGAGAGGAAGAAAGCCAATGGGGATGCATGATTCCAAGGGTCTCCAATCCTGATTTAGGAAGTTGAGCAGAAGAGCCGGAAGAGAGGGAGAGAGAGAGAGAGAGAGAGGCGTACCACGTTCAGTGATGGTGAGTGCACAAGCCCGGATGAGGGCGAGTGCTTCGACGGGATTGAGACGTCTTGCGGCGATGACAGCATCGTCGAGAATGACGTGCGATACGGAATCTGCATCAAAGACGACACCCAGCGTGCGCGAATCCGAATTCTCTTTGGGAGGAGGAAGACGGAGGGTCAAGTGAGGTACGGACGCTGGATTCCTCTGAGCCGATTTCTGGGATAGACCACGGGATTTGTGTTTAAAGAGGGAGGTGAATCCAGTGTCACGGTCCGAGTTGGTCGGTTGTGCATCGGAAAAGGAGAAAGCAGAAGGTGAGACGATGGGTGGGACCGCCTCGTACTTGCCATCGAGCAAGATACTGGTATCGGGAGCATCGCGGGTCTGCTCCTTCAAGCTGTCGTCGTGCTTCTTATAACCAAAGACTTTGTTCAGAAATGAAGGCATAGCTTTGCCAACGTGCCCTTGTGGACGCGTGGACAGACCAAACCTAGAACAAGATTAGCTTTTTGTAAAAGACACGCTGAACGACCAAAGCTGGTGTCGAGCAGACTAAAAAACGACGAATGGGGGGAAACCAAGTGACCGTGGGAATATTAAATATCGAACCCAGCCGACGCCATTTTTTTTTTCATTCTTACTATAATGGCCCTAATTGACTTGTCCCTCGTCAGAGACCAAAAATCATCATTACATTGTGAATGATATATAGCTGTCTATGTTCCTTGAAAGATGCCCCTGTTGAATTGACAAGTTTGGTCGAGGTCATGAGAAGCTCGACTGCACAGGCACACAATGAGGCTGTTCGAAAACGTATGTTGCCCTGGTGCGGAGCGAGCGCCTAACCGTTTGTACGACAACCCCATCCTGCTGCTCGTAGACCCGACCGATCATGTCTTCCTACGACCAAAACTTGCTCGGCGACGCACCCAAAGCGACCCGTGCACAATTACAGGTCAGTCAGCACAGCCCACCTGTCTTTTGAACCCCCCATAAAGACCTTGTCTCGAACAGGAAGGGTATAGCGTCGACCTTCTCGAGCAACCCGCCGAACCACCCCGGCGCACACCTTCTGTACGCAGCCCACCCCCACTTCCACCCACGCCCCATCCCGGGTCAGCGCCCATCAATGTACCGCTGCCCCAGGCGATCGAAGAAAATGGCTCCGGTGAAAAGCTGGACGTGCTCCCATCAGCGGTAAACACAAAAATACCGTTTTGGCGCACACGGAATGGCATTATTATCATGACCATCGTTGCCCTCATCGTCATCGGCGCCGTGGTCGGTGGGGCAGTGGGCGGCACAGTCGGCAAGAAGAGCAGCAATACCAATGTGATCCCGACCACGAGTAGCCGTCCGGCTCCTGCCTCCACCGTAAATCAGGGTGGTCAGACCACGGTCAGCGAGGACATCGTCGGGGTATCACGGTCACCTACGACGTCGGCAAGTCCGACGTCGAGTGCGGCGACGTCGACGGTAACCGGGAAGAACAATATAAACTGAGTCGTTCATGTCAGATAATTCATTGGGACAGACTATTACCTTACTGTTCATGTACATACGCTTACCGAAACCACCCCTTGGGTTGTGCGACACCCTCGTCCTTGACCTCGCCATCTCTGCGCTGGCGCAGTGCCTCCAAGATGCCCGCTACACCATCTACGTCGCCAATACACGCACGGCCGCCGTTCCAATCGACGACGACGGGCCACTTGAGCGCGCTCGGATTGCGTGTGGCGAGCTCCGTTATCCCCGCTGCGCTCTGCGGCTGTTCGTCCGCCCCTGGAGCAGCTGGATGGGATGACAAAAAGGTCGCATAAGAGGGCGTGCCGTCCTTAGGGGTGAGATACGAGAGGATAGTGCGGAGCTGGTCTGGTGTCGGCGGTCTTGACTCGATGACCTCGAGGTTGAACTCGAGCGGGGGTGCGTTCGGGCTAGATGGCGGATAGGGCGCTGCAAGCGAGGCTCTGAGGAGGGCGAGCGCCTTGACAGACGGGGGTGAGTTTGGATTGTGACTTGAACTGGCTCAGCACTCGTCCTCGGGGATAAAAAAAGAGAGAAAGAGAGAGAGGGCACGCACAAGACCGATATCTGTGGCTTTTTTGTTCATGATCGTGAGTATGCAGCTGGTGATATCGAACGATGACTGACCAGCCTTCTCGAGAATGCGGAGAACATGCTGGTGAAAGTATTATCTAATTGTCCGTCCGCATAAAGCTTGCCTTGTATTCTTCTACCACTAAGCACAACTCTACTGGCCCTTGCCTACTTGCCCCATTTAACCACATCTTCTCCACGTCCCTGAACAATTATTCTACCGGCGGAACTACTTCCATGCCCATCGGGTACATGTCTATTATTGTTGTCTTATCGGGTCACTTCTTCGGGGCAGAGGCGGGGTCTCGCATCATCCTCCAAATGCGCACGGTGCATGCCTAGTCACTCTTGGCAGAGTCAGACAGCTTCATGCTCGTCTGCTGTCCAACACCCAATCAGTCAAGACAGTGCGATGTTGATTATGATCGACCTTACTTGAGCCCGCATGGCCTCATCGCCATTCGCCCTCGGAATCAGATACCTATCACTTGGCGGCCGTCGAAAAGATCCGACATCTGCTGGCAAATGAGGCTCGGAACTCGTTTGAGTCAACGCGGGGCTGTAGCCCCATACCCACTGCAGTGTCTAAAAAATACAACAAGGCAGTACTCGGCTCTCTAGCCGAGAATGGGACGCGTAGGTCGATCATCCTCTTTTTGTTCTCGTCATACAACCACTCCATCAAGGGCAATGCACTTCACTTCAAATCGTCCAAGTCGGTCAAACATCCAGGCATCCGAACCACGTATAAATTATTGTATTGGTATGTATGCTATACTTTGGTAGACAGGTATAAATAGTTTGCAAGGATACAGCGCGCTGGAGCTAAATGTTCCTAAAACACTAGAAATTGATGGATACATTAGACTGGAAACACAAAAATACGGTCAGAAAAAAAAAACAGCGGATCACGTCTATGCACTAGTAAACACGGGGCTTGAGTCAAAGTAGCCAGTCGAATAATTGTGGTGCGTGTTGTCCAGCGGACTATCATAATATGAAATCCTGCCAGAAGACGCCACGTCGTAACCAAGTGTCATCTGGGAGGACGCAGGAACACAGTGCGGCTGAGTGCCAACCGAGTTGTCGCTGATAGAGACCGGTGACATGGCAGGCATGTCAGGTGAACAAGCGAGGCTCGATGGACTCGACGTACTCGAGCTGGCCCGCGAGTGCGTCGTAGACACCGGTGGGTACGGGTGGTACCCGCGGCTCGGTGGTGACTGACCTCGGCCAAACCCTCTCAGCAGCGACGGCGTCATACTCCGGTGTCGTCTTACAGGTCCAGTCACCCCACGAGTCATCACTGACCGATGGAGAGAGACCTGATCCAATTCAGAGGCAGAAAGCGAAGGCATCATCGACGCCCTCGAATGCGACGATCCGGAGTCGTGTTGAGAGAGACCAGTCCAGGTCATGTTCGACGTATCGACTGCGGGGAGGAATCCCAGATGGGGCAAGTCGCCATTTGAACTTGGCGGGTCGGAAACCGCGGGAAGCGAATGAGAATAATACGAAGAAACGGTGGAGTTCGGCACGACAGCGCTCCAGCCGGGAGCCAAGGAGCCTGGAGCAGCGACAAGCCCTTCTTCGTCACCCTGGATCTCCTGGAGGTGGCCTTGCACTTCCACCTCGCATATGTCCATATCCGGCAAACCACTAGGGAATGGCATGGATGACGACAAGGCAAAATCAGCATCGTCTAATTGCTGGCTTTCAGCATCAATATCAGAACCTCCGAGCTCACAGGAGCTTGTGTCATCTCCATCAGTGCGGAAATGGATACGAAGATGTTGATTTAGGTTATCGGACCTCGAAAACCGCTTCATACAACGGTCGCATTGATATGGTCGTTCCATCGTGTGGGTGCGTACATGCCTCTTCAGGTGTTCCATCCGCTTGAACAGCCGACCACAGCAAAAAAGTGGACAGACGAACGCCTTTGACGTAATCGGAGTGCAGGACCCAGGGGACTCCCCTCCGTGGGAGTACGATGGCAGAGTAGCATGCTCGACAATGTTGTACGGTTGCGATAGTCTCTGCGCCGACTCCTCGGAGCTGCCGTGTTCATATGTTGCCCATGCTCCACCGTCCACGGGCACATTGGTCAAGCCGGGCGCAAGGTGAGGGGGGGCCATATCATTCGGTGGCGTTGCAGGGATGACCTTGGAGTCGCCCCTGGCTTGCGCGATAAACATGTCAGCGGCCGTCGCGTGGTCGCTATTACTATAACCCCCGCTCGTCGGAGAGTTATTGCACGAGTGATGGCTCCCGTCAGGGCTGTTACGGCTGATCCCCGATAGGCTGCTCGGCTGAAACTTGCTCACCGGCTTTTTACGGCGCTGCTTGTACGTCGGGGACCCTTCGAATAGCGTGAACGGCATGAACGGCAGGTTCGACCGTTGGATGGCCGAGGCACCTGTGCCCTCGATACGAATCATATTTTGTTGTCCAGTTGTGGCAAAGTCCGAAGATGGGTATCCATCACCCATGGACTGGGAGGTCACGTTATCGCGCATGGGGTGCAACGGATTGCTATCCACCTCCTTGCCAGCCATCACTTTCCCGAATTGTTCATAGAGGCTGCGCTGCGGCTCATATGTGAACGACAGTGCTGGTTCTCCCACCACGACAGTGGTAGGTTCGAGGCTCATCTTTTCCCGTTTGAGATCACGCTCGAGCGCGTCGAGGAAGAGGCGGTCATGGGGAACAGAGTACCTGTGGGTCAGCGATATAGGATCAGATCGGAACGAAACGGGTCAATTCACCCACCAGTAGAACACTTTTTGCTTTTTTTGAGTACGGATACATTGATATTTGAACAACAGATCCAAGAACGGGGACTAGACGGACGTCAGTCAGGTGTTTGTTTTCGGGGGCCGCAGCGAGTCACGTGCCTTGGGCTCTTCCAGAGTGGCGTCTACGCCTGGTTTGAGATTCCGAAGGTCACTGAAGACGCCCTCCTCAAACTTTTTCATGTTCCTGACGGGTCTCCCAAAGGCTTCGAAACGAAAGACCAAGGCGCGAACGATGTCTGTTCCGGTAATGTGGTATATGCCGGACCAAAGGACGCATGAGACGTATTCGGAAGAGGGGAGGAGGAATCGATTCATAGAGGGGTGGGAGGAGGTATGGCTGACGGAGGCATGATCACCGAGGGAGTCGTTTGTGGGACGCGATGATCCGGGTGAGGACCAGCGAGAAGGGGCGGTAGCGAGGAAATACTTGAGTCTCTCAAGGTGAGCGATGTTATCCTGCTCCTTGGTGGTGAGCGATCTCGAGAGGTCCTTGGTGGCCAAACCCATTGCAAGCGGACGAAGGGGGTAAAGTGAATGAAGGGAGTCCTGCACGAACTTGGGAGGGATAAGACGTCGGGGAGTGGCCAGTACAACTTGGGATGAGCTGATATAGGTCGCATCTATAAAGCTTCGTCCTCCGCGATAGGGCCATTCTTAGCCGCGCCAAAGAGGGACAAGCAAAAATGGGAAGGCTGAGAAAGAGATCTCGAACCTTGCGCTTGCTGATAGCCGTGCTGTGCACGGCTCCAATAATGATATTCATATTTGCCATCGCCTGGCCACGCTGCTGAGCTGTCGGCGCTCGTGGCCATCTCCGTGCCATTCTCCGGTTCCGATGACGCAAACAAGGTTAGTGTAGGTTCCCGCGAAGCTTAACCCTGAATGTTGCGCGATGGAAAAGGAGGTGACTGGAAGAAAAGTGGATCAGCAGACGCTAGTTCTGCCAGCGAATGACGAGCACGAGGCTGGGGGCAGAGCTGCAAGTGAAGTTGAGAAGAAAGGTGCCGAGTGGTGACGATCAGTTGGGAATGTACTAACCTGGCGATACTTTGGATCTGGGTAACCAAGGTTAGCTATCTGCTCCCGTGACAGAGAACAGGAACGGCAGATGCGGACCTCGTGGTAGCAGTCAATGAACCGTTGGCGACGTACTGACGAGTGCGACGGTCGGCGATTCCGAGCTCATCGGTCATATTGACCAGGGTTACACATTACATAATATTACCCCACGTGAGCACGCACGTGGCCCACACGAAGAAGAAGAAAAGAAGCTAAGGCTAAGCTAAGCTGGATGATCTGTACTGGCTAGGCTAGCTAAGAAAAAAAAGAGACAAAAGAAGGAAAAAAAAAAAAAAAAAAAAAAAGTTTGGACGTCGCCTGTTACAACCCTTGAAATTCATCACCATGGAAGCGACTTGACGCCGGTGTCACCGTGGTGCTCTGCAGCAGCCAGTCGAAAGCGCATGATCACCACCGATCAGGGTGAGCCAGCTGCGATCATCGCTTAGATGTCGAAAACGTGCCAAGTACGTGGAGTCCATCGCCTCAAGGGTCCAACATTTCTCGACATCCATCGGTCAATAATCTTGTCTTGTACGTTACTCTCCCTTAACGACTCTGTGTTTGCCACATGGCACAGGATCAGCACGTCATCCACCAAACCAAAAAGAACCTCAGGGCTGATGCCCCATCATCCCATTCTCCTTACGTCCATGGCCCGGGACTTCCTACGCGACTTGCCCGTCCCACACATATTCTTCAAAACGGTTGAGGCTCCATCGAAACTCCGAACCACCACTCCCACCGCCCCTTATCGCCGACAATTCATCATCTCTGCATATCATCCCATCAGCTTCCACCGCCAAAATCATTTCTGTAGCGAGAGAAACCGTAATTCCCTCCTCTTCCGCTATCCTAGTCGTCGTCTGTACTCCCCATATAGTCAAGTAGCTCGACAACCGTGCGGTAAATGCTGTATGGGTATAGGGTGGTGTGTGAAGCACCTGCAAACCTGATTTGAATATCCGGCTGCGGACCGGCGGCAAGGTATGGCTTGGCAAATAGTGCAGTGTCTGCAAAAACGTCGACGGCGGAATAAGCGCTATAGCACTATAATGAGCCGTGTGAGATGACACCCTGTGCGGTCAACCCACCTACACCCCTCGCACGATTCCAGCCACCCCATGCCTCATCCAGACCGATGATGCCGCGTTCCTTCATTATCCCTCCCGTCTTCTGTTCGGGCCCCTCATCCACAGAGCCCTGAAGCACCCTGGCCAATTCCCGTGCTAATTCTTCTACCCACGTCCTCTCGTCCTGTATCATGTCCGCTGTGACCGGCGCATTAGACAGCCGTAAACCCAACTGAGCCAAGGAAGACCGTATAAATTTCGCTTCCTCTGGCTCCGACGACAGCTCCAGGGATGTCGTCGTAAATAACGAGGAGGACGGTAATGCGCTCAAACTCGTGGCAGAAGACACCCGTACGGCAGAAGACGTCGTCGGGTTCGAATTAGAACCATTCTTCGGTGCACCAAGTTTCTCATTGAGCTCAGCAGCGAGATGGACCAGATCCTGGGCTTTCACCATCAGTGCTTCGAGGTCTTTGAATGCGTCAGACAGTTGTGTTTCTGTGTTCTGCGCCGTTGTTTCAACGTTACGCAGAATGCCATCTAGTGTGGTTCTTTTAATGTCCTCTACCAAACTAAGGACGCAAATCACCTTACCAATGCCTGTTCGTCGTAGTGGGCCCGGAGTAGAGCTCCTATCAGGAGAGACAGTACCGAGGCTTGAGGCACCACTTCTATACCCTTTGCCTATTTGCCGCCCCTAGATGGTAATTCAGCCGTGAATTTTTTGAGCCACATCATCGGACCAACCTCCCATGCCCTTGCTTTCAACGCACGCCTTAGAGTTGCATAGAATATCCGGTCACCGCCTTTACGAAAGCTCAATTTAATGAAGTGGTTGGCAGGATTAGATACACTGTCTTCTACAGGTGGAGACACGGGTCGAGAAGATGGTGCGGAGCGGCTATTGATTCCACTGTGTCCTGGCGGAAGCGGCAAGGGCGTAGCACAGATCTCACAGTTCCGAAGGGAGGGGTGGTTCAGGTATGTACAAGCGGTGCATCCAATTGGTGATGGCTCCTTAGTCGTTGGAGGGGTAGAAGATCCAGATGGCGATGAAAATGTGGTGGGAAGCGATACAGACGTTGCGGACTGTGATAGAGAAAGGGCTGATGCGTTGGGTTGAGGGGAACCTGACAGGGCGTTTCTGGGCACTCCACAGAGTGAGCATACACGTGCGGCGGCTGGACTGAGTCCTGGGGGATTGCGATGGTTACACACATCACAAACCCAGCTCTCGAAGCAATCATTGGCGCTGTCCTGGTAACCAGACATGGGCACGAATGTGGTATCGAGGTACAACGTGACTTTTGACGAAGACATGAACAGCCCCCCATAGTGATCGGTCCGTGTAATGTGAGTCAAATCCAAACTGAACGAATGCGAAATAGGTTGAACCGAGTTTACGAAGAACAGACGGTGTGAAGTTACATGCACCGTACCAGACTGATGATTGGCGGCTTTCTGAAGACTGTGAATTTAGTGTTGATTGATGCAATAAAGCGAACCATCAATCATATGTGACGATAGATACCAGTGGCGAAGCGGGAGTGAAAGCAGTACCCACCCATCGTAGATCCCAACGCCGTCTTGGGATGCATGCAGATCTTCGTCATTATACAAGAGTGCTGGGATCGGAATAGTACCATCTACGGCGGCGGTAAATCGTTGCAGAGCCATGAGAGATCAATGTGGTCGCGTGCAGTTCGCCTTTAGCCCCAGAGGCACTGAATTCTACCGACGGACGTGACCTTGTAATGGTTTCCGTCGCCGAGATGGGAGATATGTTAAGCCAAGGAACGCTCTACGTGGAGATATATTGAAAGTATCAAGGTCGGGGCTGGGCGGCCTCAGGTGAGCCTTGAATGCAGTGATGTATACGCTGACGGTGACAGTTGTGGTCTGTCTTGCTTGAGAGCTTTGGATAAGCTGTCATGGCAAAAACGAACCCCAGGCACCATTCAGACAGTTGCACATGACAACAAAACAACTGTAACCTCGCTCTGGTAGGCTGATTTACTCGAATACTACATCAGAGAGCAAAACGGATTCTCTAGATCTTATCTTGGCGCCCTGAACAGAGCCAGAGACGTGTGAAGCATGCAATCGGTAGCGGTACTGCCCACAGTCTACAAATATGGAGATCGTCGTTGAACCGCAACGGACTTGAAACAAGGCCACCGCTGTGGGTGCGCGTATATCAATCACCCATATGGTGGAGTGAACGGACAAGGCGTGCCAATGTGTCACCGGAAGCGGCGTGGTCTAGACTACTTCTTTTTCTTTGGTTTTTTCTTCTTCACTCCACCAGTGGCTGTTGTGCCTGTTTGGGCAGCAGACATAGGTGATGCCGCTCGTGGGTGACTTGCATCACCACTCGTCGACGGAGCTGCGAGTGGGGGTGGATCTGGACGCTTATTCTGCATTTTCTGCATCAGAGAAAGATTAAGGGACTCGAATCGATTGATAAATATCGACGAGTAAGTCTTGAACTTGATGCACTGGGAATTTAGTTGAAACAGAGATAGATGGTGCACATCGATCACATACTGTGGTATCGTCTGTGATCTTGAGGACGAGTTTACCCTCTGAAGATCTCCATTTTACACAGTATCGCGCCTGAATGACAAACTGTAGCTGACAAAGGAGCTACCAACCATTACACCGACCTTGTTCGGTGACTTGGCGTACAAGTTTTCTGCGGCCTCTTGGTATTCTTGCCAGGATGCGATGTATACCATGGCATCCCGCTCAGTCACGCAGCGTGATCATGTGTCACACAAAGTGACAAAATCACGTGCACGCTACGTCGAGCCGAACATCACTACTTTGCTGCCTGCGCGCACAAGCACTGCCATCTCATCTATCACTCGGATCGTCTATTCTGACATGGCTACTCAACAACCTAAGCGTGAGTATGATTGTGGTCAATAGACAACAATTAATCGTGATTAAATAGCTCTTCCTTTCATTGCCAATTTTACTGCTGGCGCAATTGCTGGTGTATCCGAAATCCTGACTTTTTACCCACTTGGTGAGTGCTATCCGAGACTTGTGTTCTCTCTCTGCATGACTATCCCCGCTAGATGTGGTATGTTGTCATTTACGTCGCTTTATATCCAAACTCCATAAGTAATGCATAACTATAGGTCAAGACACGTATGCAGCTAGAGACCGGAAAAGCCAAACACGGTATGGTCGGCACGCTCACTTCAATCGTCCGTCACGAAGGGTGAGATTCATGTGATTTGGCCGGGGTCAAGACTCAACAGAGGTTTAGTATTGGCAGGCTTTACAGAGGTATGGCACTATTGTGATCTCGTGATCATTGTCCGGGACCTCTACTATTTCCAGGTTTGGTCCCTCCATTACTTTTGGAGGCTCCAAAGCGTGCAGTCAAGTTGTGAGCAATATACCGCCCTTCGGAATACGTTAATTAGACCCACCACCCAACTAGCGCCGCCAACGACTATTGGGGGAAAACATTCCTAAGAATGTCTGGTGAAAGTAAAATGACCCAACAACTCTCTATCATTACTGGCTGTAGCGCTGGCGCTACCGAGTCCTTTGTTGTCGTCCCATTCGAGCTCGTCAAGATCAAGTAACCCGCCCTATTTTCCACTTCTCCATGCCCTATAACTACGATTTATTGCAGACTGCAAGATAAGACAAGCACATTCGCTGGCCCAATAGATGTGATCAAACAAATTATCAGAAAAGAAGGCATTCTTGGCCTCTACGCTGGAATGGAGGCGACGTTCTGGAGGTAGGATATCTCCCATTCCGCGACGTGCCATACTGAGCACTTTCTTGACAGGCACTTTTGGTGGAATGGTGGATACTTTGGTTGCATTCATCAAGTGCGTAGCATGATGCCAAAGGCAGAGGTGAGATCACCCCTTTATGAATGGATGGTAGAAAGACAATGATAGACTCCCCAATCCCAACTTCTTAACAATTTTGTCTCGGGAGCTGTGGGTGGCTTTGTCGGCACTGCGCTCAATACCCCATTTGATGTGCGTTTAGGCGTTCATGTCGATTGATCCAGAAGTCGATGTATTCGTCTCGTAGGTGGTCAAGTCACGCATCCAGGGTGCCTCCCAAGCCCCTGGGGTTGTACCCAAGTATAACTGGACGTACCCTGCGTATGTTTACGTTTCTTCACCCTGGATTCGTGTCTGAACAGGCGTGTCTAGCCTCTTGACGATTATGCGAGAAGAAGGACCAGCTGCGCTTTACAAAGGGTTTGTACCGAAAGTGCTTCGACTCGCGCCGGGTGGTGGCGTATTACTTTTAGTCGTCGAGTTCACTCTCGGTATCTTCAGACAGGGTATGTTCGAACAGCTTGATGTTATACGCATGCAGTAGTTGACGTCTCTGCAGTTCTTGGTCCTCCATACATATGAGAAGACCTCTAGTGGATATACCAACTGACACGAAACAGAGTAGAGCTAGAGCATTGTATGTACATATGTATTGAACTGAGCAATGCTACTGAGTGCATAGCCACACATTTAATCAGAAGAGTATATCATTCTCATTATCATTCTCTGGCTCCTCTGGCTAATCTCAAACAGGGGCTTTTCTGTGCAATGTCGACCAACAGCCATCGTCCTTTTGTGCCCGCTACTCGCGGCGACAAGCGTTCTCCCTGTCCCGCCCTCAACGCACTGGCCAACCACGGCTATCTGTGAGTGAGTTCCACCTTCGCCATTCGCTTCACGATGTCTGAGTTTTATAGCCCCCACGACGGCAAAAACATCGGCTTTTGGCAACTCATACAAGCCGTTCGCTCAGTCTACAACTTGTCGTTCCCTCTCGCGGCCCTCTTAGCGCTAGTTGGCGTTCTCCTCTGTGGGCACGCCCTACGCCTCGATCTCGACAAGCTGGCGTTGCACAACCGTATTGAGCACGACGCATCGCTCGTCCATAGGGATGCCCAACCCGGCCACACCGAGGCCCCTATCCCAGTCGACCCAAGACTCCTCCAGTCCCTTCTATCGCACGCCAGCGCGCACGAGGGCATGAGCCTCGACGCATTCGCGCAGCTGCGGGTAGACAGGGAAGCGAGACTGGCTTCGCCGCTCGGTCAGCTCCACTCGGAGATTGGCACGGGCGAGGCAGCGCTGTGTTGGCTGCTTCTCAAGAGAGAGGACGGCCATGTGCCGTTGTCGACACTCGAGCAATGGTATGGTGAAGAGCGCATACCGGACGGTTGGGAGCCGCCCCGGCAAGGTGTCGGGCTATTTGATGCGCGTCAGACGGCTAATGAGGTCGCCAGCAAGATGGAACATATCAGGCGTCGGTGAATAGCAAATGATAACGTTTTCTTGTAAAATACCGTTGTCTTCATATATCATCTATAGTTGTCATTCTTCCAGTAGCGTCCGAATGCGGCGCAGCGTTCCGTAGTGACTTTGCCAGGATTCCGCAGGCTGCAAAGCTTTGAAAGCTGTACTCGGGGGATGTTCATAAGCAGTAAATCAGGCGGCCCCTAATCTGACACTGATACAATTATCATAGCGCATCATGGTGAGCCCTCGACGTCGCGCCCACCTCCTGCCTGCTAAACCCGAGCGCACCAGGCATCCGGCGTCGAGCCCAGAGATACATGCATCACGACCTACCAGGACCTCAAGCTGGCCCGGAAATACAAGTACATCCTCTTCGCGCTCAACGACGCTCGCACCGAGATCGTCGTCGACAAGACATCGCGTTCCCCCGACTTTGAAACGTTTGTGAACGATCTGCCGAGCGACGCATGTCGCTGGGCGGTCTACGACTTTGAGTTTGAGAGGAACGGCGGGGGGAAGCGGGCCAAGCTCTGCTTCGTGTCGTGGTGCGTTGGCACCTCGTTTTGTGAGGGGCTATCAGTACCGTTTTTGTTCATGCCCCACTTTTTGTTCCAGGTCTCCAGACGTCGCTGAGATCAAGGAGAAGATGGTGTTCGCCGCCTCCGGAGAGGCTCTCAGGCGAAGGCTAGACGGGATAGCCTTTGGAGTCCAGGGTACAGACCCTTCCGAAATAAGCTATAACACCGGTTCGTCGCCGTGTCACCTCACCAGACATGACAGATCTTGATCCAAGGCGGTGTCCACAGTGCTGGAGAAAGCTTTGACATCCGGCCATTGAGTTCCTGTGTTGGCACATGTACATGAGTCGATTTCGCCACTTGTCGCTTTTGACTTGTACAAGTACGGATGTTTTCTGTCAGAATTGAAAGGCAGTTTGTCAACATCGTTTATGCACGGATCAACCTATCAGCAGAAACGCTCAAAATCGGGTCGCGTCACTTGTTGTTCAGAATAAAAAAAACGCGCCATTTCAATAGATATCGATCGCATTACCGACCATCGTGGGTCTATTCTATCCTCTTTCTATCTATGGACCCAACGGGGATCAACGCCTCCCCCATAAGATACTCGCCTGCTGCGCATATGCCAGCTGACCAGACCAATAGAAGGGATGTTATGCAGAAGAAGCTGATAGATTGCCCAATCTCCAGCCAGGAACCTATACACATCAGTCAACGGATGGAGGCGGGGTCATCATTTCTCACCCGTATCAGTCACGTTCAAAAAGAATGTCATCGTCATTCCTAGCCGTGTAATCAGAGAATGGAGAGTCACGGCAACTAACATTACGCGTACCATCTGTCAGAGTCAATGCTACCAGAAACAGGGAAAATGGAGGTAAACCCAAACGGGCGTTCAGAGTCGCAAAAGCCGCGGATAGAATCACATATGGAACGAGGATTTTGAATATCTGTGCGGACACGAGGTCAGCGGTCACAAGGGCAAATCGGGGCACTAACCAGTAAGGCCGCCATCAAAAATGGGTTGAACACAGGCACAAGACGATATACTGGCTCTAGATAGAAGGAACTAGAGGCGATGCGAGCTAACATCAAGCCGCAAAATGTCACCCAGTAAAACTCACGATATGGACGCAACGCTAAAGATGAGACAAATCAATGTGAGATCAGCAGACATGGTTTAAACACAACATACTTTCCAGTTCCGAAGAAAGCGACTTGCACGAAAAACAAGAAATACAATGCTATCCGTACATCATCCGCTTGGAAATGGTAGCTGTCTGATCGAATCCCCTTTGCTCCAGAGCCGTTGGCATGCAAGGGTTTTCGAACTGCTGCCTCAATCTCTACCCACAAGAGCAGGTTGGATGTAAACGCCGAGTAGAAGAGACCTTCAACCGAAATAGACAACACGACGAAGCATACAGAAAATGCAAGAAAGAAGGACATTATTTTGGACCTAGAAGACGGATGTTGCACTCGAGATATGAACGGGTATAGCGATGATATCACTGCCCGAATCAAAACGTGAGTTACATGACATCACGGTTACAGCGCGCATACCAAGGATAATCCATGCGGCAACCTGGTGGTAAGGTGGCAACCCGCTCTTAGCCCGCAAGCTTACAACTGAACGAGCAGTGACCGCCATCATCATGGCAATAAGCACCATCTTTCATAGATCAGTTATCAAGTATTACACGTAAAAACTTTCCACTCACTTGGAAAACTGCAGAAAGCCTCCTATTTTTCGAAACCGAACCTGAATCAGGCGATGAAGCTTGTCTAACGCCCATGAAGAGCATCACGACACCGCCTAATAGGCTGAGAAAAAGCGTCAAGATGATTTAAGAGCGATAAATGGCGTCTTACACGGATAGAAGGCTTTCCCTCTTGTCAACCGGGAGCAGTGGAAAGACAGCAGTGACCAGACAGCTCAAAGCCCATTGCAGGGCAAGCTTCCGATTTTGCGAGAGCGTTGGTGGTGACCAAGCACAGTATGGCCATAAGACTCCAATGACAACAAAGCCAGCGCTCCATATAGAGCGGTGAGTGTATGCAGCCTTAAAATGTACACCATAAGTTACAACAAGGAAAGGAAAGACACATACCACCATACTCTGGAGTGAGACGATGACAAGTAATCCATAGATGCAGAACTGTCGCAAGGAGAAAGAGGATCGAGACACAGCTTTGAACAGAGTGGGTATCCCTCGAAGGCAGAACTCCCTCCAGAAATAACACGGGAAGGCAACATAAATATAGAATGTCCACGGTGAGTTTTGTAACCAAAAAGCTATCGCAGAACCGAGGAATGCCAAAAGGGTGAACGCGTCAACCCTGGCGGTTGACGACAGTGGGATATCAAGGGAAGGGAAGAGGGAGATAGAAGCATATGCTGCCCATCCCATATACGCAGCGATAACGATGATGCGAATCAAGAGACGGTCGTAGCTAGAGATTTCTTCAGGTCAGGACACACCAGAACACAACAAAAGCTGACGTTTCTAGGTAGCGCAAGCCATCCAAACAGGCATTAATCAACTCCATAGACTGTTGGCGCACTTCATTCCATTGTTTCTCCCTGAGAGATTGTTCAATGGATGTTAATTTTCGGGAACGGGCTGGTATCCCTGAATCGTCTACGCCTTCGAGAAGATCAAATGGTTTATAGAACAATGCATTCGCCTGCTTGAGCTCTTAAAAAGCTGAAAATTTATGTTCAATGGGTTGCAAATGGCAACGTACCGTGCTTTATACGGTAGTGCTCCAACAAGACTTGAGAATTGACCAACGCCATATGAGCGAGAGTCTCCTCTCCTCTGTGGGAGTCAAGATAGCCAGCTCGTTTATGGTCTACATCAGGGAGCACACCGACTGAGTTCACTGGCCAGTCTATACCAATAAGTGATGCCATTAGAGGAGCTATATCTGCCTGAGAGACGTCGCGGCGGAGTACATGTTCGAGCTTCCATGGCCGCGAAAATTCATCATGGGAAGAGGTTGAGGAATCAGGTAAAGGTCCCCTGATACCTTTTCCCCATGCAATGAGAGGTGTCCGAGTATTGTCCGGATCTGAAAACGCGGTAAAAATCATGTTCTCGAGAGTAGGATAGAGCCCTACCCCCATCTCCATGATTGCCTATCTTGGACATGCCATGATCAGCGGTGAATACGAAACTTGTTTCCTCATCTCCGTAGAAATCTGAGAAGAGTTTTTCTGTCTCGCGGACAATGCCGTCTACCACTTGGATGTTATTCATATACTCCTGTTAGAGTGTTCAAACATAGTGGATCACAATGCCTGTTGTATTTACCTCGGAATGAGGCCGGTATGAGTGGCCAGTAGTGTCTAATCCTAGTAGATGCATAAAAAATATCACTTTGTCCTCACGCAAATTCGAATTGAGCGTAGCATCTTCTGATGCGTTTTGAAATAGTGCATAGAGTTGATCTAGTACCCAGGTGTCGAGCGCGGTTGCATCTAAAGGATTGTTCAGCCCAGACTGTGACTGAATATCTTGGCGTCGTGCCGACCTTTTGTGAAGTCTTCTGCTGCCTCGTCATAGCACCACGAGCGAACTTTTCCGGGACTAGCACCCTTGGCAAACATCGGCAGGATATCTGGGGACCCAAACGAAAAGGTATGACTAGACTGATTGAATACCGAATCAAAGTCCACCTTGGTATTGTAGTCAGTAATGCAACTATCCTTTATATTGTCTGGCTTCTTACTGGATTGGTTTTCCAGCCCTGTGATCACCACGCTAAGATCATTTAAAGCATAGGGAGCCATGTGCATATCTGACCTTCGTGACGGCTGAGACATCCTCATACATTCCTCCTGTACATTCATATGTGAAGAGTGAATACCAAACGCTCGCGATGACGAACCTATAATGGCGACATGTCCTGGGCGACTCTCGGTAGGTACTCTGGTATGGGATACTCCGAAGGCACCACGTTTCTCCACGATGGACCTGAGGTGTGGTGCAATTACCTCGATTGAAGAATTGATGGACGAAAACCCATTTGGAGTGAACAAGAGATCAGCCCGAAGGCCATCGCCTGTTCAAGACATGTAAGAACGACAGGGGGTTGGCTGTACGGTGTTCCGTACCCACGATGAGCACGAGGCGCTTTGACAATCCTTGGCCTGAGCCATAGCGAGTCATTCCATGGACAACAGGGCTCCTGAAGTAGCAATCAAACACAGACGCGATGAACACGATGTGGAATACGATTCCAAGGACGAGTAACTTGAGGACATGGCTATTGGAATCTAGCATCTGGCGTCCAAGCGAAAATTTTGTTTTCAGTTGGAGGTGACACTTGAATCGTGTGTAACAAATTGAGGTACAAAGTGACTGTAGTCCAAATTTGTACTCGTACAGAACTCAAAAACTCTTTTCCTGCGTCCACCATCTTGCTCTGTTACAGCTCTTGATAGCGGTGTCTGCACGGCCACCAAATTCTTGGTTCCAATCATGAAGGATGGTTTGCGTTGAATTTCGTCTAGACGGCTCATTACATTCGACGTCACTGTTCCTGCCAGACGTTGAGAAGTTCGCAAATTTCTAGAGGTCCGCTCTTTTAGATGTCCATGGGCTGATACATTTGCCAAACGTTTCGATAACACTGGCAGTTTACCATTCGCTAGAGTATATTTTCTGGCATACTTCAGTGGAAAGGCCACCGTTAGCCGATGGTTACCAATGGTCAGGACCAGTGGGACCAGTCCTCGCTACTGACAGATCTTTTGAAGTAACCTCAAGTACGCGTGTACTATCGGTTACTACTTTCCTGGTCAACCACACACCTGGTCAAATTTTCGGAATATACAATAATATAAGATCCTATCCATCAATCATTTGAAGGCTCCTTGAATTTGAACGACACTAATCTACGCAGTCTTCATTGAGATATGAATCTTTGCTTGACAAGAGGGAAAGAAAGTCACCGATCACCGAGTGACAGACCTCCGAGATTGGCCGAGTCAGAGTGTGCGCACCACCACGAAGGCCGATGGTATGGGCAGTTTGTTCAATCAGGTTGAAGATGCACGGTCGCGTTATTACCAGAGCTCTTCACATCAGAATTATCACCTTGTTGAACCTATCCAGGCTGTCTATTCAGTTTCAGTCACTGTTGCACAGGTTGCCGCGGATGAATCGTTGTTTTCAAACCCGACACGGTACAGTACACTATATTCCAAACACCTGCAGATAATTCCGTACAAGGAGTGAGCTGTGCCACGGTGTTGCGACAGTACACCATCATGCGAAGGTTTTTTTTTTGATAAGTCCTCTCCAGATACTGGAGTAGTTAATGGCTGAACTGCCGATGCGGTGGAGAATACATGTACATACTTTGACAAGTACCACTCGGGCCGCGGAATGACGGTGAGTATAACGGCGAGATGTCGTGTCAAGCACAATGCGGTTATACGAAACATGCACCCATGCACCTTTTCCAAAGTTGGCGATGCTGAGAGCAATAACAATTAGACTAGTCCACCATCATATCGTCCCCGCTGTCTCCACCGTCCATATTGAATTTCCTCTTCCTACCTGGTAGTGCACCTCCACCACCGTAGCCGACGCCCGCCTTCTGC
This sequence comes from Xerocomus amazonicus, assembly GCA_038089295.1. Taxonomy (NCBI): domain Eukaryota; kingdom Fungi; phylum Basidiomycota; class Agaricomycetes; order Boletales; family Boletaceae; genus Xerocomus; species Xerocomus amazonicus. The sequence goes on from JBBPKO010000010.1 coordinate 49,350, forward strand.
CGTAGAACATTCAGGTCCTGCTCCCCTTCTTCTGCCCATTCTAGCACAAGATGACGCCCAAGCAAATGTGTGTGCCGAAGCGCGGCATAGGCATTCTCTGCTTCACGTCGCGTGATGAACTCGAGGAACGCGAATCCGCGGGACCGCGCGTCGAACCTCTTCGGTAGACGGACAGACTTAAGTTGACCGTGGGCACTGTGAGGGGAGATGAGCATAGCCCACCGACTCGTACAAAGTCGAAAACGTACCCAAATAGCTCCCTCATGTCCTTCTTCGTCGCTTCGAAAGGAACGTTCTTGACGATCATCTTGGTCGTTCGAGATTTGGCGATCGCCTTGTCTTTGGACTCGTCTTCTTCGGTCCCACGTCCAGCAAACTTGACGTGAAGCGCATGACCGTCAAGGGTAAAACCTTGCATCCCTTTCAGCGCTTTCTTCGCCCCCTCGACTGTCTTGAATCCAACAAATCCGTAGCCCATGCTAAGTTTGGGAACCTCACTCCCAGGCGCGGCAGGTCGCTTCAGATCTGGCTTGGTTTGTACGCGTGCGAACGCGAAATCGGGAAGATTTCTGAACACTTGCTTGAGGCGTTCTGTTGTCGTGCTAAAAGCCAGGTTCTTGACGAAAAGCGTCGAGCCCGCTGACAGAGCCACATCTTCTCCCGCAGAGTCAGGCGTTTCCTGTTCAGGTGTTACGACCGGTTTAGATCTGGATGTGATAGCGGTGGCAGCCTGCGATCGCGGCTCCTCGGAAGTATCTTGAAACATGCCGAGGGGTCCTTTCTCCAAATATATGACGGAATTTCCTAGACGCCGGTAAGCGACCGCTCGAAAGGCACTGCTTGCCTCCACGGCTTGCTCAAACTCCACAACTGCCATCGTCCCCGCGGGTGGCACAATCACCCTATTCAGCCTGCCGTGCACCTCGAACAACTCCCGGATTTGATCTGTACTCGTCCCGTACGGTATATTCTTGACCAAGATGGTTATATCCGATCGATTTCGAGAGGAGAAAGACGACAGAATGACACCTTGTGACTCGAGATATGATTTAGTCTCCTGAATAACATGCGTCTCCGCTAACGCAAGTTTGACAGCCGCATTATTAGACTCAGGATTGAGAATCTCTGACTTGGGAATGTTGAGTCGATCTGCAATCGAAGAGACCACAGCATCGCTCTGGTTAATACGGAATATATTAGACTACACGAAAGATGGCATGACAGGACATTGGCTTGACGAACATTCATGTACAACATACTCCAATTAAACTCGCGTACAGCATTCGCTTTATGCATTGCTTTGCGCTCCGCTTTGATTGTGAGTTTTTTGTCAGCTACATGTCCTTCGGGCTTGCCTTTTCGATCGACGGCAGGCAAAATATGCAATAATCTGCCTTGAAAAGACTGATTGTCGAGTGTTTCATAAGCGGACAAAGCAGAAGAAGATTGTACGAAAGTCACATATGCAAGTCCTTTAGATTGCTTGGACACTGCATCAAGGGGAATATGAACCTGTGAACAAGTCAGCATCAAAAAATGATTGCGCAATAGACGAGTTCAGAATGAGCGAGCGAGATTGATTTGTCACATGTCACATTTTTATACAACGTTGGATCGTGTGGGCAAGATAGCGGATATCATACCTGGAAAAGCTTAGTTAGCTTATACCTACAAAACACGTAGATAAGAGTGGTCAGAACAAATCTATCTATATCCCAGAGGATCATCATATTCCCTGAGAATCTGATGTCCCTATTTATGTTGTCATCGCGGACAGCCAGGCCGGCATGATTTCCAACGGATGCTCACCTGGGCAATTTCTCCAAATGGTTGGAAAAGAGAGAGTAGATCCAGGTCGGTACATGAGAAGGCCAAATTACGAAGGAAGAGACGCGATGTCCGTTGAATAACTTCCTTCACCGACTCGTCTAATACAGGAGAATCGATCGGTTTGACACTATTGTCATCCACCTCAGCAGGTCGTCGTCGTTTGTTTGGATAGGAGGGCGGCACATCTTTAGCACCCTGTGAAAGTCAATACCATTATGCTACAAAGCAGTAAAACACGTCATACCTCCACAATTGTGACACTTATACGTGCCGAGTCGATAAAGGTACGATCGAACCAATCTCTTGCGGCAGCCGCTTCTTTGTCGGACTTGAACCCAATAAACGCAAATCGTCGAGACGTGCCATCCGGTTTATAAGCGATTTTGAGGTCGGTAATAGTCCCAAAAGGTGCACCTCGTTGCTCAAAGTGTTTTTTAAGACGTTCCGTAGATAGATTGGGCGGGAGGTTCTTTACGATGAGACGAGACATCGACGTCGAACGCAAGAAAAAGGTTTTTCAAGTAGAAAACTGAGTGTATCAACTCCGATCGGCATTTGCCGCGATGACACAGTTCTTAATCTGCAATGCGCTCAGCCAGCTTGATGGCCTCGACATCGATATTTAGCCAGGAGAAAAACCCTCGCGGAATACCAAAAGCACCATTTGTCGTAAGTGACACTTGTTTCATGATGGTATCGATACCATCAGCCAATAGGCCAATGTCGAGGAATACGTCGGCCGACCCGATGGTGACGTCGAAGGACCCCTCAAGGCATTTCAAGACGCGATCGCGTGCGTTTCTTTGTTGTATTATGACCTGACGTTCTCGAGCCGATAAAAGCACAGGAAGTATCGCTACATGGATGCAAACTTGACACAACGCAGAAGAAGCCTCGAGGATAAAATACCAGACATAAAAAAGACGCTCCACATGGTCGAGTTTTTGCAAGAGAGATGCGTATGTAGACCTTTTTGTTTGATCTGCTGGTCCACAAGCTGTCTTTAGGAGAGTAAACAAAAGGCAGACGACACGGATGAGATCGATGACGATGACGAGGAAGAAACCGTGAAGAAACCTTTGACTACCACCTTTGAGCTGAATGATACGCTCTATGCAGAAGCACAGCTTGAGGACACCGATACTGTCTATCTATGGCTAGGGGTGGGTAGTCATAAATTCACTTTTCGCGCCTTTGGTCAGATCTGTTCTCTAGGCAAATGTTATGTTATCGTATAAACTTCCCGCTGCCGTATCGTTACTGCGATCCAAACTTGGTGCAGCGGAAGCAAGCCTGAAGGCGACTATAGAGGATCTGGAATTCCTTCGTGAGCAACTCACGGTGATGGAAGTGAATACTGCAAGGATGTACAATTGGGATGTGAAACGGAGAAGAGTGCGGTCAACAGATCCCGCGGGCACCCAAGGGGCTTGAGCGTTTATACAATTAGGTCGTGTTGTCCTCCGCTTTCAAATATCGCCGTGAGTAGGTTTTCTGCGATTGGAAGAAATAACTCGCATTCAGTCGATTCCTACTGATTTGAATGACATTAAGATGTAGGTAATATTTGTGGACTGCGTTTTGTGGGTCCAGATATCGAAAATCTGATAGACGACTCATTCATGGCAAATAAAATGTTGGGATAGTGGGATCCCCACTTCTGGATTGCTTTATTGACCTTTTCGTTGTCGCCGCGAGAAAAAAATAAATAAAAGAAAGACAAATTGAAAACGAGCTGATGAAATTCATCGGTATTTATGCGGTCTGACTTGCAGGAGGTGGGCGAGTAAATTGCACGATGATCGATAGGCATAGAATAAAGTTTTTATTTTGAGGTCACTAAATTCCGAAATCTAAAGTTTTCAAAAATTGAGAAGAATATTGATTTCGGACCACTTTGACTGCTCTCTTCTGGGTTTTCCGACTCGAATGGTATCAATATCGAGCAGTTTGGAGGGCGTGTGGAAAATCAAGGTGAGGCGGGTTTAGATGTGGGTTTTAGATGTGAATTCCTCACGGCGACAAATGATGCCGTACATCAAGGACTCAACAACGTAGTGAATGCATGTGACGAAGGTTGTCGTATTATATTTGTTTCAGTGTCTTCTTCTCTCCTAAATTGCTATTCACTCGGAGAGAGGCCTGGATTCCAGATACTTTTCGGTGGGGGACACTGAACAGGCGGGGATGTGTTGTCCTCTCCTTATCGCAAGTCGTACCGCGAGAATCCGAAACGGCGGTGTGTGTTTCCTGACAACTGCATCCACGGCCGATCCACCAATAAACTATCATCTCGCCAGCCATTCTGAAAGTGTCACGACAGACGCAGGAGTCTTCATGACCAGAGAAAAAAATTAGTGTTTCTTGGCTCGCCTTCTACGCAATACCGATTGACTTCTTTCTTTTCTAGCTCCACGTGGGAATCTGACCCTCCAAAGCCCACCGTTAGCGCTGATATCTTTCAAAACTTCGATGAAAAAGTGTCTAGCTCTGTCGCTCTAGAGTGGACCGTGAGTTGATTATCATGCCTTCCTCAGCGTCAAAGGAACAGAGAGAACTTCTTCTAGGGATGCCCAAGTTATGGACACGAATGTTTCCCAAATCGTCAATAAGATGGGAAAACCCTCCATTTCAAGCAGTTGCCTAAGGTGGTATCCATCGAACAACCCAGACCTAAGTAATTTGGTCAGGAGGAGATCTTGGTGTTGCTAAGCTTAATGGACCCAACGTCTTCGTGATTCGTTTCGGAAAATGGCAGGTATGCCCGACAGAGTTTTCCCCGAGCATTCCACCAGGCCAACAGTTGGTGATTGCAATTGATGAGGATATCCACTCATGACAGTGCGCGGAGAAGACCGTAAATATCGTCCCGCGGATGTTTCCTGTAGGTGAACTTGTCGGAATTTGGACTTTTTGCTGATGTCGTGTTGCGCTGAGTTCTTGTCCAGCAATGCCTAGACGCTTGGCCCACTGTAGTACTTATCGTTGGTAGACTGGCCTACCAATGACAATGAAGCGGCACGCGACACATACATGATGTCCAGCCTAGTCTTTCAGGCATTACAATTGACTTTATAATTGACTTTATCATACAAGTACCGCTGCACTTACATACCCCTGCAACATTGCTCGCCCACACACCTTGTCAAAGGAAAGCAGATTAAAGGAAATAAGTCTTTCATAGTAGGCATGCTCGATGGAGTAGCGTCCGGGATTATAGCACGGGCAAGTCAGTCGTTCTGTTGTGGGACTCGTAGCTTACCATATGCTAGTTGCTTCTCATGTCATCGTAGTCTTCCACAAAGACGCTTCCGTTCATGTTTTACACAGGCGAATGTCCAAAATGGCACTAGTTTGTAGTACAATGTCGCTCAAGCGCTTGCACTCCATCATACACTGGAGGCGGGAGAAAACGGAGCAGAAAAAGAAAGAAGCGTGCTAGCAAAGAGAAGGAAAACGTCTCAAACATCCTATTTGAGCGGTGTAGGCATGCACATCGCTGTCGTTGACGGATCGTATGGCCCCGGCATTCGATCTCACAGGCGAGCGTGTTGATCAACGAGAATGCGAAGTGCGTCGTCTTAGATTTCAAATCAAGTCGGAAGCACGCCAGTCGAGCAAACAGCCAGCGTTGCGTGAGTGGTCGATGAGCGGAGGTTTTGTATGTGTACAAGCTGATATTGCTGTTGGACCAAATACAAGAGAACACCAGAGACGTTGATGGGCAACGAACAACCAACATGCACTACAGCATCAGTAACTTACAAATGTCTAGTCTTGGCTAAATCCAGCTAAATCACAACTAACATCAACTTATTCAGCTCACCATACTCACTTAATTTGACTAATTGTGCTAAGTGTATGTTTTAAGAGGAATAAGCTAAGATTAGTGTGGATTAGGTGGGATTAGACATGTGTTAAGTTACTGATGGGATATGTATGCGTTCAAATATGCTGAGTAGAGACACTCTGTATAGGTGACATTTCCTGGGGACGCTGGACAACAAAACCAATGCAAACGGTGGTGTCGTCATAGATACACGTAGCAGAGATATGGTGCATTCATGCTGGGTATGTAAGCCCAGTGAAAAGAAAAAAGGGCTATGGTGTTGAATGTCGTTGTATGTATTAGCATGTATTCTGGAGTGAAGAACTTGTTGGCAAAGGCAAGCTACGAGAATATTGAAAGGAATGCTGTGCAGAGATTAAGTGGAACTATGAAGCTGTGAGAACATCAGTATGTTAGTACAGTAGAAATGCCTATGAAGATATATGGCTTACCCTCAGTAGATGTCAAGCTACTGAGGGGAAATAAAGAGAATAGTATGTATGCTCTAAACTTATGTAAAAATCATTATAAATAAATGGAAGGCTAAATCGTGCAGAGGTCAATTTAGAGAGAAGCTACTATGAACAAGGGCTATAGATATATATCTACTCATACAAAAAATATTTATGGGGACATCCATTTCTGATGCATTTGTATACGATGACATCTGACACCATAGCCCTCTTTTTCACTGCACTGGGACGTGGGCCTGATCGGTGGTTCATCATCGGAGGAAACTTAGAGAGACATTGGGAATGTGGCACTCACTCATCGCGTCGCCCTTGTCGCCCTTCTACACCTGTGGCCAATACTGGGGAGACACCTGTCGCGTCAATAGAGTCTTCACCTGGGGAAGAACAATAGGGGCTGCTTCTGAGAGTGTGATGACTGAAGTTGAAGAGGAGGGCGTGGACGGCACGATCGACATCTCTGGGTTGCACCCGAAGTTGTTTGACACCGGAATCGATGCATGTTGCCGAGCTATAAGAGCGTTCAATGAAACATACAAGACGAGATCGGAACGGCGCTCGTCTGTCAGACTTTTTGCAAGGCAGCGTTACATTTTCCGGAAGAACAGCGGACCACCGAAAACAAAAAGTGCCTTCAAATGTGCGACCGGTCTTTCTCGCCTCCCACTTTCACCGCCAGGACGGCCATAGACTGATCACCACGAAAGCGTCGCGGAGATTACGTCTTACGTCGACCTACCAAACGTTCTTCAGGTTGATGTCATATCTTGCTGTTGTCCCCGATGTCTCTGAGAATACGTATTTGAAGTCTACACTTGGTCACATATACCGCTTCCCAGTCACTGTGTGGGAAAACAGGTTACTCGATCGGGAGCGCGCGGCTAGAGAGATTATCTCAGTCGTGCGCGTGATGCAACGGACTGAGGTGTTCGACTACGAACGATCTCACTTATATACTGTAGAAAAGTACACTACTAAAAGGATATAGCAGGAGCTGGCTATCTCTGCATACCCAGCACAACACTGGAATACGAATAAAATAACATACGCGAGAATGCTACGAATGTCCTCCATACGATATGACGTCGGTGCGCAATAGTGGCGCTTTCGTCCGCGCGTACTCCGACAGTAACTCCGTTCCGAAGCCGGTCGTGGCTGCGCGCGCGCTTGGAATTCCAACACACTGTCACTGTTCTTCAGTCTGGAGCGATGAGATCAACTCCTTGGCCCATTGATGAATCAGCAAATTCCCTCGCCTGCTCGTACCGAATAGCTCTGTCGTTCGTCCTCAATCTCTGGGAAGAGAACGTACCATCCCTTTTGCTCCGGCCTTCAAAACCCGATGGATGCCAAGTATTCCTCGAACTATAGGTTGAAGTACGGGCTCGTATCGTATCGTAGATTTATACGGACGTCTGTGTAAATAATAAATCGCCCCTCATCTGAAAGCCCACCGTGGCTAATGGCGGGAACACTGAGGGATCGGGCGGGAAAGAACTTGACCACGATCTATTGGGCGACTACGAAGTGCGAAGACAAGGGGCGACTATGCTACATCTACGCGGTGCGGCGAGACGTGATGTGTATGCCAATGGGCTTACACCATCTCCCTGCGCATGCCGTATTTCTTTTCATAATCGCTCGACATATACTGTTCTATATGGTAGATCTGCATTTCTGCGCATCTCACGGCAAGGCATACGGCCTGCTTCACATTCTTGAGACTTGAGCACCACATCCTGAAAGTATGCCGAGTCGAGTGGCCTGGGGTGTCGACCGGGTCGGACTCGAACCGCCGACAAGTCGGCCATTTCGGTTGTTAGTTTGGTCACGCAATATCCGTTCGTCCGCTGTTTCCTTCTTTTACCACGAGCGAAAAACCCATCCTTCGCCTCTGGACACAGCGCAACTCTCAGATACTATGCAGGGGGACGAACTCAGAGATAAATTTGGACAGTTCAGGATTCTTATTATTGGCCGGCTCAACGCAGGCAAAACGACCATTCTCAGGCGAATCTGCAACTCTACGGATGATCCGCTGATCTTCGACGCGCAGGGCAACATAGTATGTTTTTTTCTCGCTGGATTCAATCTCACATAACACTGACAATGTACGAACAGGTTGATCCTGCACAGATAAAGGAATCGAAGGGGGTGAGAACAACTGGAACTGTGTATCTTGGAGCTCAGATCCACCTGATGTATTTTAAGCGCGGTATCCACAACATCGAGCATGAGATGGTCTTTAAAAGTAATCCAGGCTTTATTTTCCACGATTCGAATGGATTCGAGGCCGGTGGCATGAAGGAATTAGACCAGGTAAAGAAGTTTGTCACCGACCGCGCAAAGAGAGTTTACCTCAAGGAACGGATCCATGCTATATGGTAAGGAGATGTGACAACACCCGTCATACGCTAAAACATTTATTGCTAAATAGGTATTGTATCCCAATGGACCAGTATCACCGAGCTGTGCTGGCTGCGGAGGAAAGGTTTTTCAATGAATGCGATACAGGGGGTGGTAGGTGTGATCTACCTACATCTGTCTTATCCTGATAACTGTCCGACTGTAGTGCCTGTGGTGGTTGTGTTCACAAAATGTGATGCACTGAAGGCTGTAGCATATAGTGAGCTAGAGCCAGATGAAAGGGAATTACCCCGAGAGGAACTGCTAGTCAGGGTCAAGGAGCATGTCCGCAAGATGCTAGAGAACAATGCTGCTTGGGAGAAATTGAAAAGCAAAAAGTATCCTCCCAAAGAATGTGTCCATCTACAAGGCATGTATAATTTTCTTGTTGCTGTTACTTCATTGACTACATTTTTTATCTAGACATGGACAAATGGGAAGATAGATGGCAAATTCTCATGGAGAAGACTGAGGGAGTCTTGAATGAGGAAGCTCTGCATATGTTACTTGTTACCACTCAGCATTCCAACATAATGGTCTATGTCAAGTATGCTATTCAAGCGTAGGTGTTGGTAGTCTGATAAATCATCTAAATGATACTAACAATCAAACTTTGTTTGCAGTAACCTGGTACCAGCTGTTGTTCAGAAACATGGCTCAATCTCACCATTTGGGGTCAAAGAGCAAAGGAAATTGATTAGCACAATCCAGGAATGGTTTCCATACGCTAAGGTAGGAGTGTTTTCATTTTAGCAATATAATATATAATAATGTGTTATTATAGGATGTGAGTAGTTTGATCCTTATTGGGCAATTCACAACAGTTCTGATCCTTATCTCTCTCTTCTGCTCTTATTCATAGTGGGTGAGTGGTTTGATTCTCATTGGTGAATTAACAGTGCTAATTCTTCTCTCTCTCCTGCACTCTCATTTGTAGAGGGTAAGTGGTCTGATTCTCATTGGGGGATTCACAGCAGTACTGATCCTTCTCTCTCTCTTGCACTTTCATTCATAGAATGTATGTGATCTGATTCTTATTTGGGAATTCATAGTAGTGCTAATCCTTGTCTTTCTCTTGTACCCTCATCTGTAGGAGGTAAGTGTTCTGATTCTCATTGAGAAATTCATAGTAGTGCTAATCCTGGTCTCTCTTTACATTCTCATGCATAGGTGGTAAGTGGTCAGATCCTTGTCAGAGAATTCACAACAGTGCTGATCCTTGTCTCTCCCTTGTGCTCTCATTCATACATAGGGGGTAAGTGGTCTGATTCCCATTGGTGATTTAGAATAGTGCTGATCCTTGTCTCTCCCTTGCACTCTCATTAATAGGGAGTAAGTAATCTGATTTTCATTATGAAATTCACAGCAGCGCTGACCCTTGTCTCTCCCTTGCACTCTCATTCATAGGGGGTAAGTGGTGCAGATTCTCATTGAGAAATTCATAGCAGTGTTGATCCTTGTCTCTTTCTTGTACTCTTGCTCATAGGAGGTAAGTAATCTGATCCTCACTAGGAATTCATGAGTGTGTACTAATTGCTCTTTATTTCATTTATTCTTCTACTTTTTATAAATGAAAGGTATGTAGTTTAATTATGTCTGAAGATAATGACTTTAATTTTACTGGCAAATTCTTATTTATACTTAGATTGTGAGTGCTTCATTCTCTTATACATATAATATAAACTGATCATGTATTCTCTTCCATCACAACATATTTTCTTTATTATGATTAAATTTATGTTTATATAGGATGTAAGTTACAATATTTAATGCTCACTGTCCCTTCAATTCTCACTGCTGTTGTTAGACTGTAAGAATATAATTTCTTGTATTATCATCAATTGATGATGTCTTTTTCCATCTACAGATGGTATGTTAGACAGTTTATATTAGGATCATGTAGACATGGCTGAGCTTTATTCATTAAGGTTACACAGTATTTCAAGGTGGGTTTGCCTCTACATTTTGTCTATCCCATACTAACTCTATCTAATGATTAGATAATAGAGGTTAATGTAGAGTTACTTGGAAGGAGATCATGGGTATGATTAATGGTTGATCTGGTCAATACTCTAACTTCCTAGAAATATAGCTTCCTCTCAATGGGTGGAAACAAGCATTGAGGATAGGCATTGGTATTGTTTATTTAAAAGCTTTATAGGTTTCTTCTGACACTCAATATATGTATGTATAGATACTATTCTGATCCTAGAGCATTCCTTTTTTCTCAGTCAACAGAACATCAAAGAGCCCTTTGCTGCAGCAGCAAAGAAGTACAAGTCATCTGGGATGTCTACTAGGGTTCACAAGGCACTTGAAGAGTTCTATCCAAAATATAACCCAAAGGATCAAGAGAAAATGTGTCAACTCCTCATAGATGTGGTGTCTCAGCATATTGTCTGTAAGTCAAGGAAATTTCTATCTGTGACTTTCATTAAGAATTTCATAGCCTAGAATGGTGGCAATTAGAATATCACATCTACTGTATCATCACCAATGGTTTCAGTGGCTGAATGTTTGTAAAGTAAACTAGGTAGTTTGATGATACACTGGCTCTGATAGCTCCTCACAGTCATAATGGCATGAATAAGTAGAATGAGTACATATAATGAGTGAAAAAACTGTTGCAATGATTGACGTGGATAGCCACTGAGCACCTAGGTCCCTTCTGCTGCGTTCCACGGCAGCTATTTTGGATTCGGAACGAGATGATCAAAGTAAGCAAGGCTGCAGCTGTTATTATACCGCTAGATGCCCTCTGAGTCCCTTCCTCTCTCTCCTCTGGTCAATTACTAACATTGACCATCGTCATTCAGACCTCAGGGCTGCCGTCCCTCAGCCGCGTCCCTATCTGCAATCTATCGCCATACCTTTCCCCGGAGTGAGACTTAGTACCCCCCTATAAGCTCGCAGCTACATACCCCCGCATTATACACCGCAACGTTGCTCGCCCACAAACCTTGTCACAGGAAAGCAGGTCAAAGAAAACAAGTCTTCATCACGGCTCCAGACGCTGTTGATCAAATACGCGGTAGGCGAGCTCGACGGAGCAGCGTCCTGGATTATAGCACAGGCATGTTGAAAATTCGTGACTATCATATGGTTGCTTCTCTATGTCATCGTAGTGTCTTTCACAAAGACAATTTCCAATCCGCTTCCGTTCATGTTTAACACAGATTCATATGACACTCGTTTGTAGTACAATGTCGCTCAAGTGCTGGAACTCCATATACACTGGAAGCGAAAGAGAACGGAGCGAAAAAGACAAGTTTTTTGTATATCGAAAACGGGTAGAAAAAGGAAGGAGCATACTAGCAAAGAAAAAGAAGACGTCTCGAACTTCCTATTTCAGCGGTGTAGGCGTAGGCGTGTACATCCCCGTCGTTGGCAGATCGTATGGTCCGGCATTCGCCCTCGCAGACGGCAGCGGGAAATACTCCTCCGGCTCGTTCGCGCAAATCTTTCTCATTTCATCTGCCAATCGTAACCGCTGATCAAGCGTTCGGACAGTTTGCATCTCTGAGGACTCACCGATATACCTCTGATCTGCCTGGATAGCTTCGTAGTCCTCAACAAAGACGACCACCATTCCTCTGTCAGCCAGACTGAGCAAGGGTCAGGCGATGAGCGAGTGAACTCACGTCCAAAGGTGCCACTCATTATGACTGCACAACATGTTAGCCATTGTCAGCGATCCAAGGGAATGACCCGTCCATGCTCACCAGTGAAGGAACCAAGGTCCGGCATTATCGGTAATGAATCGGATTGTTATGTTATTGACCGAAGTGTCCAATCCAGTGTCGACAGTGTCTCTTAAGATGGGATAGCGGAACCCAGGCTCAGGGCATGTACCATCGGCACTCTTAATAACCGCAAAGTTATGCTATTGCGAGTTTCAGTGAAACGAATAAGATATGCTGACCGATGACTTACACCATGTAAATGGAAGGGATGCTAGTGTCGCGAAAAAAAAGGAAGATAGGGTCAAATTGAGGTCCCCGTTATCACATTTATTGTGCTCACTGGGCGTCCTCCAGCATCAATGTCGAAAATGATTTCGACAACCTTGTCCTTGTCAAGCGAAATGAGTGACTTTCCAGGTTCAAGCTCGTCGGACGGCAACCCGCTCATGATCTGTAGCAGAACGGGAACAGTAGGCGATTCATACTGAGCATCATTGATCAGGAAGTCGTAGATGGAATCGTTCTTGGAAACTTTTATTCTGTAGCTCAGGTCCGGATCCTCAAGAAGGCGAGGGTCAATGTATGAAGAGTTCAGACAAGCCTCATTCAGAGGTATGCTCGTAGGTTGGTTAACCGTGACACACTTTTCCGGGTCGTCTTGATTCATGTATCTTAATATCGCAGTGTCAGTTGAATTGTTTTCTTCGGCCGGATTTGGGATTGCGTGAATTTTGTAATCGCATGGCGGTTGGTAAGCGTTGAGAACGAAGGAGTAGCGCTGTGCCGCGTGGATGTTGATAGAGGTGACGGTATAAGGTTCGACGTATGTCCCCTCGACTTCTATGACCGTCAACTCGTGTCCATCAACAGAAAAATTGTAATAAGTTTTGCATGCCATATTCAAGAGGCGGAACCGGTAGCGCTTCCCATATTCGACCATGATGGTAGCAGGCGGTGGGCAGGATTCCGTATCATTGTAGTAACATCCAATCCCATTGATAAGAACCGAATCGGGCCAGACTTGTCGAGGGGTAACGGGCGAAGGATAGTGATACCTACAAGATGATGAATCGGTTGTAATTCAATCGTAGCACAATCAATTATGTATGCCTACCAGTCCATTAACGTGATAATCGTATCATCTATTGTGGGTGAATTTAATTTTTTGACATTCTCATAGGCAAAACACAAACCGTTGTCAAAGTCGTACAGCATACTGTAAGGATCATCAGGATCCCGAATGATGAAAGCTCCACGAAGACCATCACAGTATTGGACTCCATAGTGAGAATGGTACCAGAACGTGCCAACTTGATCTTCACCCGTAAAATTATACAAGAATGAGTCTCCAGGGGCCATCACACACTGAGAAACACCGGCTGTGCCATCCATCTGCCTGGAATGGTTCTGGTGGATACCGTGCCAGTGCTATAAACAACGCACACATGAATGACAGTCGAAAAAAAAGCGAGTACTGACAATGGTGGTTCCAGTGAACATGGATTTATCTGTCAAACTGTTGGTCACATTGATGAGGAATCGGTCACCCTTGAAAATGATTTCATTATCTCTGGATTCAAACAACGGCAGAGAAGCGGACCTTGTACCCAGAGATTACGGGGCCTGGGAGGGTAGGATCTTCGCCCTTCTCTTCAACAAGGACGGCACTAAGAAGTGTCAGTAAATGTTCCAGCTCCAGGCTATCGCACTTACGATCTCGCTACGGAACTATCTACATTCACGTAGCGGTTCACAGCGTTGATATCATAGCACCTGGTACCAACGGTACAGTCGTGGATATCTTTGGGAATCAGAATGTCGAGAATGGCGTCGTTGGAGAGAAGGGGAGAAGATGGGGTACGCAAGCCAGCCCATGAAACAAGCCAGGTTATGAACCAGGGCGCTTTCCAGGCCATGCTGTGCGATGAGGGAACAGAAAGCTTAAAAGATATTTATATTTCGAAAACTTAAGGTTCCAACCGCCCAGGAGGACAACTGAGGTGAAACAAGGATGGTTGATCGGGAATGAGTTAGTGCGGATGTATTATGGATGAGTACGGTGTATAGTTTTGGAGCTTTGAATTGGCGGGAAACCCCCACAATCTAGGGCTTCACTGTCGGTTAGCACAGGTAAATCCCGCCTCCATTCACACCCGTCCGCCTCACCTACCGGCTCGATCCATTCGCAACTGCCATCCACTTGCACCTTTCCCCCCATTCGCGCTGATGTAGTGTTGAGGGTATCCTAAAGGGCGGCCTTTCGGCTTGCTAAACGCTCTCCTAACCTTCTGTCAAAATTGGGAATCTTCGATGTTTCGATAAGAACCCCAAAGCCAGGAAAATGCGCGTGCAGGTGACGCAATTACTCAGTAAGAAACATCGTAGAGTTGACGTTGATGATTGTGTGTTGGTGGATCGGATGATACCTTAAATGCCTTCAACATCTTTCTCCGTGTTTGGCTGGTCGCCAGAGACTTCGGAACTGCTACTAATCTGATCTAGAAACGGTTCACTCTGGCGGGTCAACACAAACGCACCTTGTCGATTATCCCTAACTCGTACCAGGAAGAGTTGCGGTACATGTTGAGGCGGTTTTATGCAAAGCTTGATTGGCCCTAACCCATTTGTGTAATGTGGCATGTCTCCAAGTTTACGCACCAGGTCCTTGGTTCATTTTCGCCTTCGCTCCAGGTTATCGTAATTAATCTTAATTCGCACAGTATCCTTGTCGCTTACCGAATCTCTTGCTGAATGGCGAGGCTGGACCTCCAAGTGCTATGTACCGCTGGAAGTACCCCATGGCAGCGCAAAAGTGCGTGTGGGTGTTGCCCATTTACCAGCACAATGGAAGCCCACCGTGGCTAATGGCGGGAACACTGAGAGATCTGGCGGGAACAGAACTGGACTACGATCTATAGGCGACTACGAGAGGCGAAGACAAAGAGTGACTATGCTACATCTACACGGGATATACTGTAGTGCACGTGATGTGTATGCGCGTCACATCGCTGGGTTGTTCCCCCTCCCCATTCATTCACCCCGTCGCGACCCACCTCAGATCTAGGGTCACGCACTCACCGCCTCTGGACCAGCCAGCTCGATAGAGCGTAAAATGGGTAGCCAATACCCTCGTACGGTCCCGCATTGGCGGCGGTCTCAGTATGGTCTCATGGGAACTCTACCGTGATCTGCCGTTCGAGCTCAAGAGCCCCCCACGCGAACTTGAGGCATTGTAGATCGAGGCAAGTAGCGGCTGGCGCGATCCCTTGCCTCTAAGAATACTTCTACTATAAAAATGAGGAGCGACTCGTACGACACTCTGAAGGCTCCTTGGCAATGCCAACATACTGATGTCTACACTCTCATCAAGACGTTCGACGGATGGATCCCATCAGCCAACCCACTAGTGTTACTAACCACAAGCTCGACTTTGCACCCGTTTGCCTCCACCAAGTCCAGTATGACAGCCCACTGGTTTCCTTTCCGAGCGTCAAGATTCGTCTCACCGATCGTGGTTGGCAATCGAGCTGTGCCGAATAACAAGGGTCAGCGCTTAGCACCATTGGCGGACATCTCTATGCTGGCGTGTACGAGGGGAATGAGAACGATAAGGAGGTGGTCATCGCTACTATGCAACATGGTATATTACATGGAGCGGAGAACCAGAACGCATACAAGTGAATGACACCCGCAAGTACCGCATACGTGCTTAGCCACTCCTGTTCAGTATCGCAATAGAACCACCTGAAGCCTTGAGGACCAACTGATCGATCACCAGGAGAGATGCAATACCGCAGCCGCAGTACTAGCTTCTCTACGTTCGGATCGATCATGCGAGGACGCGAGTAGTATGGAGCTATCTTATCGCTTTCTCTGTTGATATGTGGGATGAACTGTTCAACTTCGATATCGCTTCCTGGCTGGAGACCAACAAGACAGTATATTCGGAGCTGTGATTCTGATTTCTGCAATGGCTAGCTAGAATTACCTTAATAGATTACCTGGCTTACCAACTTCAATGAACAATCTCACCATCAATGGGCTGCCTAATACTGTCGTCCACAACTTATCTGCCACAGAAGCTCGCGCTGGGCCTAGACTCTCAGATGGTATGGAGTCAAACCAGTTTTATCGAGCACCCTGACACCCAGTACAACTCTTTTCAACCTTGTCGCTGCCGTTTGACAACCACGTTTAGTGTGAGTTATATACGAGAGAGACCGTATGCTCGTGGCCTGTAACAAAGAAAGGGCACCAGAGAGAAAAGGTCGGGTAGCTTTGCAATAAGAAGATTGATGAAAAGGTGCTGGTGCTGGTAATTGTACAGTTACAGTACAGATTGCAAAGACTGAGTCAGCGAATATCAGGCTGATTAATTACCTGTAATCAGAGGAGGCCACCGCCATTAGACCCAAAGCGAAGTACAAAGTGGCTCGGCGATGTTCCACACGCCTTTAGCCTCAACCACCTCCATCATCAGCCTCGTTCAAATTTAAACGTACTCAATCCTCTATCGAGGTTCTCGACCCGATCAAGAACAGCGGTTATTAGTGGCACAGCATCACATTCTTTCGCACTTGCACGACCCAAAGTTGGACCTCAAGTTAGTGAAGCCCACAGGTAATTGAGCTATTCGCTTCACCTTGAATGTGGCATGAGCTCCGTCTCAATATTTGTTGCCAATTTTAGGACATGGCGAGCGCGATCGCTACCTTCTTATCTCCGCTGAGTGAGTTTGCTCTCTGAGAATGCCTTCAGCACATCCTCAACCACCCCCACCGCAAGACACGCAACCAGCGTACAGATATGGATCGCTCAACGATACAACCAGAATCTCTACGACCAACCTGTACGAAGACGGGTACAGCGACCCAGTATATCAGGAAAAGGCCCGCATTTTGAACAGCTCCATACAAGAAATTGGGATGGGCAAATACCAGGTATGATAGGTGGCTAATACTCTGTCCCTTGTACTTTGCCAATACGCTGCCCCCGTAGTGGCACCTATTCTTCGTCTCTGGCTTTGGGTGGTTTGCGTAGGTCTTTGTTTCTATCACCTGTCTAGAATTACTCCCTACAAGGTATCTTCTAGTGATAGCGTCTGGCCTGTAAGTGCAGCCTCGAAAACCGCATTCAACATTTAGAATACTCTGCCAGTTATTATCCGGGTTGATCCTTACGCCCGTAGTCTATGAGTTCCATTTCAACCCCCCCTTTCTGGCTTTGGCATCGAACGTTGGTCTCCTCGTCGGGGCCATCTTTTGGGGCCTTGGTTGTGATATATGGGGCCGGAAGTTTGTCCTTTCTTTCTTACTCGATCATGTCCCCAAACCCGAGCGTTCCTCTGTTGTGCAGGTGGTCATTCAACTTGACGCTTCTCATTGCGGGTATCTTTGGCTTGGCCGCAGGTGGTTCATCCAACTTCGTCACTTTGGCATCCTTAATTGCAGTTGTTGGTGTCGGAGCTGGCGGTATGTCGATCTACGATTTACGACAAATCATGCCCTGAAATGTATTTCAGGCAACATGCCTGTAGATTCTGCTGTCTTCTTGGGTAATAAATGTCAATTGATTTTCAGGTTGACCAACTGACCCTTCTCATCCTAGATTTCGTCCCGGGATCTCATCAATACCTTCTTACGATACTCACTATTTGGTGGTCCCTCGGATTGCTCATCTGCAGCCTGGTACGCACGAGAGGAGCGCCCCCGCTGATAGACTAATGTGGCGTACAGATCGCGTGGCCCTTGATTGCTAATTTCTCTTGTACGCAGTCCGAAAACTGCGAAAAGTCCAACAACATGGGTTGGAGATACCTTCTCTTCTTCCTTGGCGGACTTACTCTTTTGTTGTGGGGCATTCGCTTTTTCATCTTCAATCTCTTTGAAAGCCCTCGCTTCCTTTCCGGGATCGGCAAGGACGCAGAGGCAGTCGACATCGTTCATCAGATAGCAAAATATAATGGCAAGTCTACCACACTCACTGTCGAAGAACTGGAGGGCCCAGGGCGGGACCAGGACAGGTCTTTGTCAAGGCAAGGACGTCACATTCTATCGAGGGACTCCAAGTATGGTTTAGGTCACATCAAGGCACTGTTCTCGACTCCTAAGATGGCTTGGTCGACTAGCCTACTCATCGCAATTTGGGGTACAGTTGTGCTTCCACTTTTCCCGCTATGTCATGATTAAATTAATTTCGGTAAAGGGATCATTGGTCTTGCTTCAACTCTCTACAATAATTTTCTACCATATCTGTGAGTAGGGTTGTTATTCACGCTCACTTTGGTTAATCGTTCGTCAAGACTGCAAAGTCGAGGTGCTGTCTTTGGAGATGGCTCCCTTGACATTACCTATCGCAACGTAAGCGGTATGCATGCATAATGATGCGTTCCATAATTTACACCCTTGGAAATAGCAAGTAATTCTCAATGTGGTCAGCATTCCTGCTTCTCTCCTTGCCGGCTGGGCCGTCGAAGTGCCTCATATCGGACGAAGAGGCAGCCTTGCAATCTCCTCAGGCGAGTCACGTTTGTATGACATGCACCTTCACTACTCAACGACCTCTCGCGAAATAAAGGGCTCACTGGCGCGTTTCTATACGCGACTACCACCTCAAAGACGTCAAATGAACTTCTGGGTTGGAACTGTGGCTATGCCTTTTGCAGCACCGTGTGTCCCTAATGATGATAGTGCGTCGACAGTGACTCACCGCCGTCTAGATGATGTATGGCGTGCTCTATGCGATCTCTGCAGAGATATTTCCCGCCAAGCATCGCGGTACAGGGAACGGTTTGACGGCCACTTCCACTCGCGTGTTCGGCGTCCTGGTACGTCCTACTCGCTCGTGTGTTTGGTGACCCGGTACCGATGTGCGGTTTGAAATCCCATGAATAGGCACCCATCATCGCGCTGTACGCGAATCTGGATACAGCTCTACCTGTGTACATTTCAGGGAGTATGATCATGATCGCAGGTGTCTTGGCGGTGTTTTTGCCATACGAACCTAGAGGTAAGGCGTCCATTTAGACGCGTATGATATCCCTTGCGTCATACGAAGCAATACCACGATGTTTGTTTCGGTACCCGCTGTTGCGAGACATAGATGTAAATTTCATTGTATGCAATCCCTAGTATTTTTTAGTTGTGTTTGGAGCACATCGGAGTGATTCGAGGTGCTTGTAGTATACGAGAGTTTTTTTTCCGAGGCAAATGGTGCCTGATTGTGCTTCACCTGGCAGGAAATTTTGGCAAAATGTTCCACATGATACTCTCCATTTTCCTGATTGCCAGAAAGAGCATAACTTCAACGTACTTCTGGTTCCGCCAAAGCTGACGTTTTGTGAGGCGACATGAGGAAAAAAAAACTATATCTCTACTTCTGAGGGAAAGTCGTCCAATGCACATTTGTGAAGTTACCGGTTACCATTAGACCTGTGGGATGCATACACCAAGTTCCCAACCTAGATGTTGAGAGCTGGAACCCTTCACTCAAACCAACACCTCTGACGTGACAAAAAATACAACAGTCGATACCTATTTCCACATGATCTCACATTGCAGGCTTGATTTTTCAATCTTGGTGGCCCTTCTTCTTGATCAAGAACAGTTGCATCGGCAGGAACCGCGGAGGCAAGGAACCCGTCGAGAGGATGGGTTCAACGACCACCTGTGACCGTAAAGCTAAGAACAAACTGTATCGGGCGAAAAAAAAAGGGCCCTTGCGCTAGTTTCCTCGACGCCGACTGGAACAGTCCATCCAAAGCGAGGTTTATCCGCAAGCGCGATACTGAAGAACTTGGCGTGAGCAGGGCTCAGTCTGAAAGACAAGCGCTTGCCCGCTCACGTATAAGCGTTCTGAAGCTCTCGATGGGTGATTTTCCATTCGGCTTCGTCGTCAGGAAAGATGGACGCAACGATTTTTCCATGTTCCACCCTGAGGAAGGGATATCCGTTTATACTGAGCTTATATGTGTCGTAGCCGACTTTGCGAACTCTCCACTGGAACCGAGATGTGAGCGTTCCTTCCGATCAATGGCCAAGACCATACATCGTTGATAGGCGCGTTGAGATGGATGGTCTGCCAGCTGGGAAGGGCGAGGTTGACACCAATTGGAGGATTTCCTTCAATAAAAGAGTAGATTGCAAAGTAAGCTTCGCCTTCGAGTTCGTTAGCCATACTGGGTTCGCTAGTAGCAACTGTGGAGGAAGGAAGGGCCAGTCGCGCTTGCTTTTATGGATAAGTATGGGCGGCCAGCAGTTCATGACGTTCGTATTGCGCCTCGATTTGAGAATCGAACCTGATGAGAAGTTTCGACAAAGCGTTCGTCACTGGTGATATGCTACCCACTTACGCACACTGACGGACGATGTCGTACCAACAACGGGAAGGAAATTACCAGCGCGAATACCTCTCTAATGGCACATTGCATTTATCGCCTGGGGAACGCACCAGATTACCTTCTGAATTCTCGCTCAAAAGGCGTTGCAAGAGTTTTACAAGCCGGGACCCTTCGCTCCAACCAACACCTCTGACATGACAAGGAATACAACAGTCGATACCTATTCTCTTGCTGTTACACTGATTCCACGTCGCACCCTTGACTTCTCAATCATTACTTCTTGCTTCTTGATTAAAAACGGTCCCGTCATCGGAATTCGCTGGCGGGAATGCAAAGGGTATTTTGATCTAAACGGATTCAAAGATTGCAATGGAATGGTGTGCCTTCTTTACTATCATGTGCATATTATACATTGCTCAAACGTGACCTACGTTGTGAAACCAATTAAACACGATGTGCTGTGTCTAGATCACTCCTCCAACTCATCTTCTTCGTCACTGGCATCGGCTATGAGATCTACCACCATATCCATCGCCGCCTTTGACATGCGGGGCACTGCGCCGGGCAGGAGCAACGGATGATGAGCTTCCTGGAGCTCCTCCTCTTCCGACTCCTCCTCACTCTGACCACTCTCAACCGCGCTCCCTTCCTCACTTTCATCCGAGTCCACAGAACTCCGCTCGAGATCCTCGGACGAAGTGGCTTCGAAATCCTCATCGTCCGGATCCGAGTCGTCCCATGCAGGACCCTTGGCAGTCCCGTTCGGATGCGGACGCTCGCTTGAATGCGCTTCCTTGGCGTGAGTCCTCGATGGGCTCAGTGAGGCAGAGGACACAGCGGTTGGTTTTCCAAACAGATGTTTTCGGTTCCGAGCCCACGCGTTGATCGGATCCTGTTCCCGACCATCGACCATGGAAAACACGGTCTCGACAGCTTCGTCCGGGTCCGTCCCGTCCGAATCTACGGACGCCCCGTTCTTCCTGCCAAGGATGACGGAGCACGTCCGCCCGGTGGCGCTCATCATGCGGACACCGTCCTTGGAGAGCAGATCCGACACAGCCCAGAATTCACAGGGTTTGCTCTCGCCCCAGAGGATGCCCGAGTCGAAGAACCAGAGGGTGCCCGGTTTAGCGGAGAGATAGGCATCTATGCCTGCTGCACAATTCCCTGACCTGGCGGTCGCACACGCACTCCGAAACACATACGCGGCGGGCTCCAGGAGTGGGGCCGGTATATGGGACAGGAATTGTCGGAGAGAGGTCACGGTTTCATCGCCTTTGGTGACGGTGGTCGTCGACGTGGGTGTGCTGGTCCCGGAGGCATAGGATGTGGTTTCGAATGTGGCAGCACTGAGTGCGTCGAGTCCAAAGATGATTTGTTGAGCAGACGTGGGTGATGCCTTATTCTTATCGGGGACATCGGTGGGGAGTAGAATCACTGTCCAATGGCCCTTGGTCTTTCCACGGGTGGGCAACAAGAACGCGCGTGTGATGCTCGCTAGGGGGATAGAAGATTCGAGGACATGTGTAGTAGGGTTGACAAATCGAATGGAACGTGCATGAACGGTGACATCGACTTTTTTACGGACGGGCGAGGTAGTGGATACGGAAGGGAGGGTGAAGAGGGGTTGGTCGTCGTCATCTCCTTGCACAACTTTCTGTCTCTTTGAACCGGGGTCATCCACGTCTTGGCTGTCGCGCGCGCGTTTGGATCCGTTTTTGGTTCCGAGAGTGTCGTGGAGAGCGGTGAGAGCGGCGGACTGGTTGCGCGACCATTCTTGACGTGTGTTGGAGTAACGCGTTGGGCAGTTACCCCCAAGGACAAAAGCGAGCAATGTTTCGACTGCGGGTCGCGACTGTGGTGAGGATAGCGCAGAGAGTTGTTCTGATGCGATGGTAGCCGGGAGATGTGTAGACAAGATATCGAGGAGGGGAGTGGTAGAAGCCATGTCTGCGGTGTGAACTGCGCGTGTGAGCACGTCCAACCTCGGTCGCGCGTTTTGCCGACGTATCGCTACGTTCAACGACTCGCTCATTTGTCCACTGGATATCTCAAACACAGCTCAGGTTCGGACGCAGACATGATATCTTAACCGTGACCTTTGCCAAGCTTTGCATCATGCGTGCACCTGGCGTTGGGCGGTCCTCACGGAATGTGAATGTGGTGTTTCAGACTATCACTCATGGTACAATTGATACAGCAAACAACGAGGACCGTGTAGAACCCGAACGTCGGATTGAACTGGAACTTCTTGATCCCTGATCCTACCCGATCCTACCGCTCGTAATGGCGAAAGCACGTCCACCGAGAAAGGCTATGTCTGTAGTGAATTCTGGTGCCAGAATGCCGACAATAGGGTTACTGCTTGGCACCTACAGAATCAGGTTGGAAGCAAGTTGTACGGCGGGGACGAACAGATCGAATTCAAACTTCATGATGCCACTATGTTCTATTGCTTGCAGTCCGATCGACCGAGGCCCATCACTACTAGATCTTGATCGTCGAGAAGAAAGGGTAATCACTTCAAACAATTCAAACAATCTGCTTGTTTCGTATAACCTACCAGGACCCTTGCCAAATCCGAGAATAGGAGTGTGATCTAGCCCGACAGGGCTCAGTTTACAGTAATACTCTTTAGGTACTCGATCCTGTACGGGTTAACGTCCGTGTCCCCGCCCCTGTTGTAAGGCGTCCACTTGGGCTCATCCTAGAGAACGGATAAATGTAAGAGGTGTGATGTTTATTGAGGAAGGGGAATCTTGCTTTGAACAATCGCATGACCCTGATCGTGTTCTTCTCGTCGAGCGTAAAACGGTGGTAGATGCCAGCAGGAAGGATCATGAGGTCGCCTGTATCGACCGCGCATCGGACCCACTTATCAGCGGGATGGTCTACGGAGGGACCAAAAAAGGACGCGATGAGAGGGGAGTACCATGAGGGATTCATGGCACGCACAACGAACATCGAAAAAGCCACTCCCTTCGAGGATATATCTAATCTCCTCGTCTTCGTGCATGTGTCTATCGATCGCGATCTCTGATCAGCTTTGCAAGGCGGGAGTGATGGACGAAACAGACTCTTCATAAAACATCTTGATCTTTTCCTCGTAGAGATCGCCAAGGCCTTCTTTGGTGATAGTGATAAAATCCCTGTTCCTGTACCCACGCTGACGGGCGACAGCGTCGATTTTGGGGTATTCGCCCGTCGCGGGAGTGGGAATGGGAATGCTCCAGTGGAGGACACCGATAGAAGTGAGTTCGTCGTCGTCCACGGACATTCCAGAGTCGTGAGCAAGGCGTTGGTCGCCGGGGAGGTTGTCAAAGTAGTAAGCGCGCATAACGGCTAAGAGTGGGAGATGGTAGTGAGAATATGTCAGTGTCATATTTCAGGGGTCAGGTCACTAAAATATAAAATAAAATAAAAGTAAATAATAATGTCACGGGTGTCACATTCGTAACACCCACTCCGGTTGGTCGCCATCAACCCGCCGACCCTCTACCCTCGTTCTCGCTCGTGTTTGATCTACCAAACCATACCATTGGGTATTCATCTGTCTTGGAGGTTTCTATACATGATAGGTTCTCCACGACTTATGGGACTCCGCACCCTATAGTTGTGGTATCCTGACCCCGCGCAGCCACCCAAAGGTAAAGGGAAGGGCAGGAACATTGACTTTACTTAAATAAAAAGTCAGACCATCCGTCTATCCTTTTGCTATATACTGAGACGAGTAACGCAGGACAAGTACCCCACTGGGTGGTCCATCTTATAGGTACAAGGTCATACCAAGCAACAAGCACACTACATCAGCAATACAAAAACTCGAGGTCGTATCGATACGCCTCCCAGTCAACCTGCAAAAGTCCGCATCGACAAAGTGGCTCGAGCCGTGCAGCTAGGTTCTCCACAAGCGGCAGCGGTGCCATGCAATCGTACACGATACTGATCCGGACCGGCTTGCACGAGAGATATCGCAGGCGCGCAACGCCCCGCTCGACGAGCGCGTATCGCTTCTCGATCAGGTCTCCCACCAGTGTGACCGTCTCGGACGTGTCCCAGTACACAAAGAGCCGCTCGAGACGTGGGAGAAGGCACTCCACAGCGTCGCCCTTCCCGCGCGGGGTCAGCGCCGCCAGGAGCGCTCTGGGCGATGACTCCTCATCTGGGTGGTACTCGAGCTCCGTCAACATCGGTGTTTCGACGACCAACGCTATCATGTTTTGCGACGTGAAGAACTTGGAGCTAGTCGAGAACCGGAGCCGGCGCAGCGATTGACTGTGCGTGCGCAGAAACGTTTTCAGAGCAGCGTGGTACTGCACTACTTCTCTCCGGGGGCAGTAATCCTCGACCGTGAGCGCGCTAAGCCGTGGGGCGTCTAGCGCACCCAGGAACTCGCCCGTCCGGCTTGTCAGCGCTGCTTCGCGGAGTACTTGGAGCTGAAGACGCTCCAGGCTGGGCAGTGTGAATGGCTGTGGGGGCATGTCCCGGACGCCGCCATCGATCGCAAGGCAGCACTCCTTGAGTGACGTGCACATTCGCAGAATCGATACATAGTCCGTGATGGAGGACGCGCTCGAACGGGCATCTTGCATAAACGACAAGCGCGTAAGTGTGGTCCAGGACACGCTCACATCCAGGATAGTAAGACCGGCAAGCGAGAGCGAGAGCTGCTCGAGTGGCGCAGCGGAGAGATCAAACCGAACGGGCTGTGCATCCTCCACTTCGTTCGTCCGTCGAACGCCAAAAAACGACATGCACTGCCCCCCGTCGGTCACGTCAAATGTAGACAGTGAGGTGCATTCGGAAAAGACACGGCAAATGAGCCTGTATATCACGGGCGCATTTTGCAGGCGAACCCGGACTGTCTTCCATCGCGCCGCGTGTGCTGCGATGGTGTTAAAAAGGTCCACTAGACCGGGTAATGTGCGTTCTGTCTTGCACAGGATGACGAGGTTGAGGGGGAGACCTCCCGAATGTGCTAGCCACGTCTGTAAGACGGGAAACGCATCCTTGCGGAGCTCATTCGAGTAACGGCCATCACAAACATTCACAACAATATCTTGCCACAGCCGAGGTGTCGCATGAGCGACAGCTCGCCAGGAATGACACACGCGACCAAGCAACAATGGCGCCTCCTTGTTCCGCGTAGCCAGCGAGAACAACGTGCGAGAGCTCCCCACGTCGAGACAATGCTCGAAGATCTCAGAGAGAAGTTCGGGTGGTAAGCGTTTAATTGGGGCGAGGGTGGCATGGAGCTGGACGAGCACGTCTTTTGTTCGAGCCTGGCGGTACTCCATATCGGAGAGCCGCCTCTTGAGGTGCTCGACTTGGTCTTGGATGCTAGCGAGCTGGAGTTCATGTTCTTCGATGAGAGTTCTGATGCTAACGGACGCCTCGGCAGAAGGCCAAGAGTTGGAACTCAACAAGGATGAAAAGACATGCTGGGGCAGACCAATGTCGGTGATGCGCAACGGAGAGATGAGCAACGGGGCACTCACGGGGATTTCGAGCGATTCGCGCTCGGTCTGCGTCGAGAGGGCATCCGTCATCTCAGTCTGAACGAACAGCAAACAGGAACTTTTTTTTGAGCGTCAGGCTATCCTGAACTGAATGAAACAAAGCTTGGATTAACGTACCGTTGAAAAGCGAGCAGGCGAACCTGTCCGACACCAACGCAACCTCAAAAGCCGCATAGATACTTATACCTAGTACGACATCTGACGCCGGTTAGATACTTCCTGACACGAGGTTCCAGCATGTGCGTATCATGAAGAAGTGGGGTGATTATTTTCGGCGAGTTTGGGCGTGCATGATGCATTTTTTTGGGTGGCATCGGTGTTTCAAACGTGAGCTTCTGGTCTTCTTCTGCACAAGTCGGTTCCCTCGAGGCCAGTGTTTTTTTGGGAGACGTGTTGGGTGAAACGGTTGGTTGTGCTGGATGATTCACACAGGATTGGCCCATGCATGACGTGCTCTGGCGTAGGTGGTCCGCGCGAATCGACCTTGACGGAGAGTCTCTGGCCACGGTGCGACTGAGAAGGCAAAGGGAAGCGCCTGCCATATCAATCGACGGCCTCTAAGCAGGGAACGCGTCAAGTATACGATCACCCAGGTACATTTATAGTCATAAACACTAGCTCTTACCGAAAGAAATGGACCAGAAGCAGTGGCTGGGAATGAGCCGTGATGCATGATGGCCAGATAGAAGTGTTCCATATCCATGAAGATGGTTATCGAAAAGTCATGAGAACACGACCGGCGCCGTGTGGCTTGATCGGAGAACAACGTATCCAACGCCATGTCCACATCCGCACATTTGAAAGCACCCTTTGGCAGAAACTCCTCAGCGAAGCAAAGAGTGTGACGAGCTTCAAGCATGCGGGGGGGAGGGGGAGATCGTTATCTCGAAATCCCTGAGCTGCAGTGTGGACGACGTCTGACTGCCCACTTTTCGAGAATCGTCTTCACTTTGGCATGATCCGTGCTGCGCTTCGTCTGATCTCTGTGTCCCGGGAATGTGTGCAGCCGTCGGCCGAGTTCAGCTGCAATCACCATCTGGCAACAGCATCTTGGCACACTTGAACAGATTTATGCTCATCTTCAATTGTTTGAGTATTACCCGACGAAGTTGTAATTTGCCGGAAGCATTAAATGGAAGGCGGTTGTGACTGAAAACATTTAGTGTCAAGTCGATGGGCTCGCTGAACGCTGGACAGCTACCGAAATTACCAGCGAGGACTGTGCCCAATTAGATTAAGGACCAGGCTTGAATGTCGGGTTGAGAGCTCCCATAATAATAAGTTCCATGATACCAATCAAGAACCAGATGATACTGTGCCCAACTTGAATTTTGTACAGGTATTCGATATTACAAAGTGATATCACAGTCCTGTGACTCGACATGGATGACGACTATAATCGAAAATCTATAGGGTACCCAAAGCGTTTGGACAAGTGCATCCATTAATTCATCATCCAAACGACATTTCCAATCCGCATTATTGCATTCCAACATAGTCCAGTGGTTCAAAAGTTGCTAGCTCACCACGCAACCCAAGCCACGAACGACTGATTGAAAAAAAAAAAATTAGTCGATCATGACACAGACACCTGTTGACGCCCTCACCTTGGGATAGGTCCTCACGATCAACTTGCGCAGCTCGTCCATCATCAAGATGCCAAGCGCAAACGAAAAGGGAATACCCCAGAACATGCCAGGGATGGGTCTCATATAAAAGACACGTTGGAGTCCAGGTCCGTAAAGGTTGACCACCGCGATCGCCACTGTCCCGACCATGCTACACGGCACGACCAGGTTGCGGCGCGGTCCCCAAAGAGGATTCGAGTGTACCATCGACACACGACGGTTACGGACAGAGAGTAAAGAGCCGTATTGGCCAATCACGAGCGTCACGTAGCTGAAAAACCGTATGGCGTTAGTCGATACGGATAGGAAACGATTCCCGATGACATACTAGACGCAAGTACCCACGTCGACGAATTCGGTGAGCTGGTCGATGGTGAATCCTTGCCATCCATCTTGCCATTTATTATAAGCCAAAATGACGTCGTAGAAACTGAGCCCTTGCTGCTGCATGTAAAAGAACCACATGCCCATCGCACAAGGCCAAAGCATGAGCCCGATGAACTGGCAGAATAGTAAGCAGCATGTCCCAGTCATAGATATTGGTCACTCACCAAGTAAACTTGCACGAACAAACGCCAATCCGTCAAGCGATCTGTGCGTACATTTCGCGGCTTACGGGTCATGAGATCTGACAATATAATCAGAACAGGTCCGGGCACCACATCTCGTACCCACCAGCTTCTGCTTTCTCATACATCAGAGATACCGACATGACGACATCGTTCGTGATACAGAAGCAGACTTGCTGATACGTAGTCATGGGCATTTGCATACCAAGAAGGACGTTCGCGAAGACAGCCATGAACTCTGTGTAACTTCCCGCCTAAAATACCATGTTAATCGCCCTTTTTGAGCGTGTTGGCAGAGTGACTGACCGGCATGAGGTATAGGGTGACCTTCTTGAGGTTATCAAACACGAGCCGACCCATCTCAATGGCAACCGGAATCGATGCAAAGTCATTCTTGAGCAGGATGAGCGCGGCTTACGGACAATTTCAGCAACGCAGCAAGGTTAGGCTGATCGACGTACCAGCTTCCTTTGCAACATCACTCCCACTTCCCATCGCTACACCGATGTCTGCAGCTTTCAACGCAGGCGCATCGTTGACGCCATCACCTGTAACAGCAACTGTATTGTCCCCGCGCAGCTTGATTTCCTCAACGATCTTCATTTTTTGGTCCGGAGTGGTCCGTGCGAACACAATCTCGGTGTATCTTCCAACGACAATATCCCAGTCTTCCTTGGTGAGAGTTGCTACGTCTTCGCCAGTCAGGACGAGCGATCTGATCGCATCATCTTCCGAGGGCTTGACGTCGTAACGCGTCTTGTAAGCTACCTTTTCGGACGCAGCCGACCTCACATCTTGGAGCGTGTCAATCTGCTCTTGCGTGATAATTCCGATCTAAGTGCAAAATAAATACTTTCTGAGTACAAGATCTTACGGCGAGCTCGAGGGATGGCATACCTGACATGCGATGGCGACAGCCGTCAACTTGAAATCACCAGTGACCATAAAGACGCGAACACTAGCCCCTCTAATCGTCTCGATCGCAGCCGGCACATCTTCACGAGGCGGATCACGAATGCCGACAAGACTGATGAGCGTCAAATCATACATTTCAGAGTACATCAATTCTTCCATCGCGTTTGCAGGTAGTCCGGGCTTGACGGCATCCAAAGGTTTGCAACAACTGCCGGATAGATGTTGGGGAACACTGCTCTCCTCGGTAAAAATGAGTGAAGGACATACAGCGCAAGAACCCGTTTTCCTTCGCTTGACCATTCGTTTTGAATTGCAGACATCCTCTGTCTTTCATCTGGTCCGAATGGGATGGATGTTCCGTCAGATTGCATCACGCTGGTACACGAGTTGAACAACACGTCCGGTCCGCCCTTGACAAGTACCCATCCGGAACCATCACCTTTCTCGCCCGTTATTGTCGGCACGACAAACGTCAGCGCCCATTTATTGCGGGAGTTAAAGGGGATATCAAAGCGTTTGGTCCAAGATTGTAAAAGCGTGGCCGAATCAATCCCCAGACTTGGGACCGAAAACGCCTCCGAAAAGCGTAAAAGCGCAGTGTCGGTTGGGTCGCCCTTGACGACACGTTCTTCGACTGGCTTGCTTAGCGTCGAAGCGTCGAATTTAGCAGCATTGCACAGCCGAGAAACTTGATGAACAAATTTGAGACCAGCATAGCTTGCTGGTTCGGTAGCTTCCGAGATCCTCTGTGGGATGTCGCGAACAGACAATCGATTGTCGAGGAAGGCAATATCCTCAAGCATCTATGCGGTCCAATGAACACACGGGTGCGACTCTTTTGATCCAAAAATCACACACCATCTTCCCTGCCGTGAGTGTGCCTGTCTTGTCGGAGCACAAGACCGACATGCATCCGAGTGTCTCGATGGTGGCCAAGTTTTTGACAAGGACGTGTCTCTTGGCCATACGGCGCGCAATTACAGTCAATGAAAGGGCGACGCAGATGGGTAAACCCTAATAAAAGTTGGTTAGGTGGCGAGAAAGACCGAAAACCCAAGGAGAAATAGTTACCTGAGGGACGAACGCCGTGAGACAACCAATGGAATTCACGATAGCCGTACTCGTTGTATCGTAGCCCGGGTAGGATTTGCGCAACCAAACACCATACAGAAGAAGCGAGAAGAGGAAAAAGAACAAGGCGCAACAAGAGATGATCTTGGTAAAGAACCAGACCTCCTTCTGGATCGTCGTTAGTTTAAACTTCTTTTCGCCGGACATGGCTACTAGGCGACCCATGACGGTACGGTCACCTGTAGCAAAGGTGATGCCCACGCAGGTTCCCTGAGTGACAAAGGTCGAGTTCAATGCGAGATTGCGAGTCTCGAGGGCGTTGTCAGACGTTGCGTTCAAGACACCGGGGATCATATCGCTATGCTGCTCTTAGCCAATTCCAAGTGTTGAAAATTTGAGCATCTGGCCAAACTTACCTCTCGCCTGTGAGTAAGGAACGGTCAAATCGAAGATCCGACGAGGCTTCGACGATCCTCAGATCGGCGGGTACACGGTCTCCTGCGCCAAGGTGGACGACGTCGCCGACGACGATGTCAGTGGCAGGAAGAATCACCTGTTCTCCGTCGCGGATCACAGATGCTTCTTCAGCGATGAGAGACTTGATCGACTTCATGATCCTGCTTGCATTCCAATCCACCAAGGCATAGAATGTAGCTGACACGATGATAACAAGCAACTATAGAAAGATGAGAGCCGGCCGTATGGATGGGACGGAAGAAGTCACCAGGAGAATCGCCACACCGAGCACGAAAACTTGGGGTGGTTGACCCAGTGGCTTATACGACAACTACGCAGGATGACAGTGAATAAATAAGGATTGGCGCAGGAAAAAAAAAGCGTACGAGAGTCAAAATGAAAGCGATCCACATCAAAAAGTTGAAACCACCAAAGATATAGTTGAGCGCCTTTTTCCAGTACTGAGTAGGCGGGGGACTGATGACGTTCTTGCCGTCTTTGATCCGGCGCAAAACGGCAGCATCGTCGAGACCATGGACGGGATGGGTAGAGTAGCGGGTGTAGACGTCCTCCGGGGTGATGAGGTGGACATCGATGCTCGCAATGGCATCTGCGGGGTCGGTGGTCGCTTTAGGTTTGGCGGGTAGGTCTTTCTCGTCGATGCGGACGGAGAGCGTCCGATACCTGGATGGTATGAACGGGGCAGCTTCCGGCGAGAAGGTGTTAGGTTCCTACCCAATCTGTATGCCGTAGCCAGAGACTCTGTCCCTTCCCGAGGCCCGCGAATTCGTCTTCTGAAAATCCATAAGTGAAGGAGGCGAAGCTGAAGGACTGGACCTCCGCGCACAAGGTCTTTATCTTGCGGTTATTTAAGGTGACATCGCGCTGTTTTCGCCATTCAAGCCCTGGCCCCACACTTCACTGGATCACGGTACAAAATTACCATGACGTCCGGAACAAAGAAAAAATAACATGTGAACGGGACACCCCTGACGTTGCGTGGTATTCGCCATCAAGCGCGCTTCCAGTACAAAATCCGCAAGTGTGGATGCCAGGCACTGGAAGCTCAGTCGCTCCCAGTCGCAAAATGGCCTCCAACACTTCTTGAGAGCCGTGTAATCACCACCAGGTGCGTATAAAAACCCACACGTCCATGCAAGCTTTCAGGACGACAAACCTGTCGAGCCAGTTGACATTCCTGTTGACATTCCACGCCATGGGATGGGATGGGAAACTTCTCCGTGCCTTGCCACCTGCTCTCTTCGCCGCCTGCGTCACACCCTTATCGCACCGCCTCCATCCCTCAGGGACAATAAATTACTCCAACGACGTATGTACGACAATGTGCATAATTTCTGCAGGATAACTCTAACCCCCAAAACAGTTATCATATCATATCATGGCGGCAATCCAAAGGCTGCCACGTCCGTCATGTTACCATGCCATTTTCGCAATGATGGACTGATTGATTTGATCTAGTGAGATGACATCATCACAGATACACATGCCCCACACTCACTTTCGGATGGGTTCGGACGATCAACTTGCGAAGCTCATCGATGATCAACACCGCAGCCGCGAAGCCAAATGGTGGGCCCCAGAATTTTCCCGGAATCGGCGTTGTGTAGAACACCTGCTGCAGCCCAGACCCGTACAGGTTGACCACGGCAATCAGCGCCGTACCCGTCATGCCGGCAAATATAATCCAGTTCTTCCTCGGTCCCCAAAGTGGGTTCGATTGCAAGATCGACACTCTCCTGTTGCGGATCGCAAGAATGTTGCCGTATTGTATGAACACCATGGTCACGTAGCTAGCGCAGGTCAGCCATCCGTAGCGCAAGGTGAAACGACAAGCTTACTAGATACACTGCCCTGTGTTCACCAGAGTCGTAAGTTCAGCGGCAGTCTTGCCCTTCCAACCGTCGGTCCACAGATTATAAGTCAGGATGACATCATAGAAACCGAGACCATTCTCGTCCATCCATACGAACCACATGGCCATACAACAAGGCCACGCCATGAGTCCAAGGAACTAGTAAGCGAGTAAGCTTATGCTCTCCGAACCAGCTGACGACTAACCAGGTAGATTTGGAAAAACAGTCGCCAGTCTGTAAGACGATCTCTTTTGGCGTTCCGTGGCTTTCGCAACATGAGGTCCGCTTCCGCCTTCTCGTACATCAAAGCGATAGACATGACGACGTCGTTTGTGATCGAGAAACACACTTGCAAGTACGAGCTTAGAGGGATTTGCATTCCAAGCAAGACATTGGCGAGCACTGCCATGAATTCCGTGTATGAACCGACCTTGGGGACAACTCAATACCGCACTTGAGACGTAGTATTCAGCAGCACTTACTGGCATAAGGTAAAGCGTCACTTTCTTCAGGTTATCGAATACCAAACGTCCCATCTCAATAGCCACAGGTATCGATGCAAAATCATTCTTGAGCAAGATGAGCGCAGCTGGCGGTCGGCGAGCGGATTCAATAAAAGGGAATCGACGGAAAAGCCAAAATCAGACTCACCAGCTTCTTTGGCAACATCACTCCCGCTTCCCATGGCGACACCAATGTCCGCTGCCTTGAGCGCTGGCGCATCGTTAACGCCGTCACCGGTAACCGCAACAGTATTGTCGCCACGGCTCTTGATGTTCTCCACGATCGACATTTTCTGGTCCGGTGTCGTGCGTGCAAATACAATTTCCGTATAAGTTCCGATGATCACATTCCAATCGGCAGGAGTTAGCGTAGCAACATCCTCCCCGGTTAGAACCAAAGCCTTGATAGGATCATCCTCGGCAGGTTTAATCAATGGCGCGCGAATATCTTCCGGGTACTTCAGAGCCACCGTGCGGACCTCGTCGATGGTATCGATATGTTCTTGCGTCACTATGCCCACCTAGATGTGCAACGGACATCAGGAACGTTACAACGATGTGGAAAGTGCGCCCACCTGACGAGCGATAGCTACCGCGGTCAATTTGAAATCGCCAGTGACCATAAACACTCGGACACCGGCCCGCCGGATAACATCAATAGATGACGGGACATCGGATCGAGGAGGATCCCGAATGCCGACCAGTCCAACCAAGGTCAATTCTTGCATTTCGGTATACATGACCTCCTCTAAATCACTCGGTGGAAGGTCGCTCTTAAATATTTCAAGGGGTTTGCAGCATCTGTGCATCTTGAGCGGACAACGCTCAGTACGGAAATGACGCACTTACAGGGCAAGCACACGCTGACCCTCGTTTGACCATGCGCTTTGGAGCACAGAAATTTGTTCCATGGCAGTCTCATCGAGTGGTACGACAGATCCATCCGATTTCATGACCTTGGTGCAAGAGCGGAACAGAATGTCGGGAGCACCTTTGGCATACAACCAAATCTTGCCGCCCTTCTCCTTGATCTCACCACCAGTACCGTCATTGATCTCCATGACCGAGAGCATCCACTTGTTCTTGGAGTTGAATGGGATTTCGAACAGGCGTCTCGAGTTTTCCAAGAGGGAGGCACTGTCAATATTGAGGCTCGGGATCGAGAGGGCTTCAGAAAAGCGGAGGATGGCGGTGTCGGTAGGGTCACCTTTGACGACCCGCTCGGCGATAGGACGGTCCGCGGTAGCAGCGTCGAACTTGGCGCCATTGCAAAGCCGGGTCACCTTGTGCATGGCATCGAGAGCAGCATACGCCCGGGGGTCATCGGCGGACGCTATGCGCGCCTCAATCTCGTCTGCCCGCATGGAAGCGTCAAGGGACGCGATGGATGCGACGACCTAGGAAGGCATCAGCGTACTAATCACCGAGTGGGACTTGAGTGGCACTCACCATCTTTCCCGCGGTCAGCGTGCCAGTTTTGTCAGAGCACAATACAGAAATGCAACCAAGCGTCTCGACGGTTGCCAAGTTTTTGACGAGGACGTGTCTTTTGGCCATGCGGCGAGCAATTACAGTCAAGGAAAGAGCGACACAGACCGGGAGACCCTATGAAAACAGGGGGTTGAGTGCGCTGGTACACTATTCTGGATAAACAGACGCACCTGGGGTACGAACGCAGTCAGGCATCCGATTGAGTTGACAATAGCACCACTGATGTTCTCGTATCCAGGATACGTCGTACGAAGCCAGACACCGTACAAGAGAAGGGAGAAACAAAAGAGCGAGAGAGCGACGGACGAGATGACCTTGGTGAAGAACCAGATTTCTTTCTGAATAGTCGTCAATTTGAATTTTGTCTCGCCTGACATGCGGACAAGGCGACCCATCACGGTGCGATCGCCTGTCGCAAATACAATACCATGACAGGTTCCCTGTGTGACAAAAGTTGACGTGAGCGCCAGGTTACGTGTTTCAAGCGCGTTTTCGGAAGTCGCATCAAGAGAACCCGGGACCATGTCACTATCGAGGGGATACACCATCAACGTCTCGTCATTGTCAAGAGAAGACAGACTGGGCATACCTTTCACCGGTGAGAAGAGACCGGTCGAAGCGCAAATCAGAAGACATTTGGACGATCCTGAGATCGGCAGGCACACGGTCACCAGTGGCGAGCACGACGATGTCCCCAACGACAATATCGTTTGCTGGGACAAGCTGCTGGCTACCTTCTCGTATGACTGCAGCTTCCTCAGCAATGAGAGACCTGATGGATTTCATGATGCGATTCGCGTTCCAGTCTACTAATGCGTAAAACGTGGCAGAAACGACGATAACAAGCATCTGGGGGGTCATTCTGTTGAACCTGAAGAACGGGAGATGAAAAGAGGGGCTTACGAGGAGAACAGCAACACCGAGATTAAAGGCTTCCGGGGGCTGACCCAGGGGCTTATAGGAAAGCTAGAAGGCCATCCATCGTTGGCGAAGAAAAAAGAAAAGTACAAGTGGGGAGACCTACGAGCGTGACAACAAAAGCAATCCACATAAGAAAGTTGAAGCCTCCAAAGACGTAGTTAAGCGCCTTGAGCCAGTACTGGGTGGGAGGAGGGCTAATGATGTTTTTTCCATCTTTTGACCTGCGTTCGACAGCGGCAGGCTCGAGACCGACGGCGGGACTGCAGGAATAGCGAACATAGACCTCGTCCGTGGGTATGAGGTGGACGTCGATGGCAGCGATGGCGTCTGCAGGGTCAACGGGCTTCTTCCCCTTGCTAGCACTTCCAACCCTTTCATCAACACGAATTGAAAGCGTGCGGTATCTGCAAGTATTGAGAGGTTAAGGGGAAGCTGCGGCAAAGAAGGGGGAAAAGCAGTACCCAATCTGTATTCCATAGCGGCCATTGTCGTCTACAGACTTGCGAGTAGGCTCCACGACAGACTTTTCCATAATGGTGTACACTGTCAAGAAAAAAAAATGAAGTAAATGCTTTTATCCGTCTGTCTTATCTACCACCAGGCGTCCCTCAACCGTGATCGTGGGTGAGTTGATTTCGGCTATTTGCGCCGGTACCAAGGGGCTGCGCTAATTTTGCCATTGTCCCATGTTATCGGTTGCTGACACACACAGCCCCGTCGCTAAGGTCCCAAGACTACTCACCTCCAAGTTTTTGCCCGCCCTGGTCGCCGCAAACCGTACCGGGATGAACCAACCTATTTTTCCCGGAGGTAGTATGTGTTCTGCCGGACAGCAATGAAGAGCATATAGCTCAATCCACCATACCTCTTTTCCACATGGAACGGCTCAGCTCGAAACGTGATGCTACGGCGACCTGTCTCATATATAACCGACACTAAACGTGGGTTGTCAAACGGCAGATTGAGAAGAGTTGTACTGGGGGCATCGGAATGCTCGATAAACCGGGTTAATTTGCGAGACCTCTTCCCTGTCTGAGAGTCTGATCTGAGCCGGCGCGAGCCACTGTGGCAGGTGGGCTGTGGGATGACAGTGTTAGACGGCTCACTGACGGTGGGAGATTGTTGGGCACGAATGAGATTGAGAGGGCATCAAGATAATGTGTGCACACGCCTGAAATACACAGTAGAGATCACTCTACTGTACATAGCAAGGGCGCGCATTCACAACGGGGATGAAAGGTGACTGGGAGAGAGAAGTCTGGTGAGACAAACAAATGGATAGCCCTTACGGATAGCGGTTATATTTATTGCCCTCAGGGTTGCCTGGCGACCACTTGACACTGACTCGGCCTCTTTTGACTCCAATTGGCGGGCCTCATCACAGCACAAACTGGATTCCATGAGAGATTGACATCTCATCCAATGTCAGATGGTCTGAACATATCAGGATTTGATCCATTCTATTTTGTAATCTAAAAAATGCTGACTTTAACTGACTTTCTGGTTCAGAATCAGCCAAGCCATGTAGACAACATCATTCTGATGTCATCCAAGCACAAAAAGCTCGAGACAGCAATTATAACCTATTTGCATTTCTGACATTCTGATCTATTCTATGAGTACAATATTAATACAGGATAAGACCGAGAATGCGTGATATTGAGGAATTAACCAGAACCAGGTGATAGTAGGCTTTGACAGCTTGGTATCTGGCGGAGCGCAGGCAGAATCTGAGCGATGGTGGAATCTGAACTGAAACCATGCAAAGAGGGTGCTGGGTGAACGAGCATATGTTATGAGATGGAATGGGAGTCATGGGTGGGTGGGTGGTAGAGTGACAGTATGGGCCATCAATGCATCAAGGGTGGAGGAAGACTCTATGTGATGTGCCATACTACATATGATTCAATGGATGTCATTAATGGCGAAGAGGGATGAATAAACATACTCACCTGAGCTCTACCACTTGCTTTCCTTTCTTGCGAAAACTCTTGTGTTTCGATGGAGCTCCAGACTAATCTCATTGTTTGCTGTGTTGGAGAGTTTTATGACTTCGACCCTAAGATTTTGGCGAATATATGTTGGGGGTTTCTCGTGCAGTCGGGCAGTATTGCTCCTAGTCTCAATTATGGCCTCATTGATCTGAAAGCACCTCACACTATTTTAAAGAGTCGGATGTACTCACCTTTTGGGGTGTACCTGGTTATTGGTTATGTAGTAGGTGAGATATTCTCATGACTCATCAGACGTGACAGAACCAAACCACTTGTTGCTATTGGACGCAGATGACTGACAGTTACGCCAACCCAATATTTTTAATTGTCAGAAATCTCTCATTTCACAAAGTTAGAGGGGTTAATATCTTTCATTCTCAGACTAGTGGTTCTAGAGAACTCATGACAGTGTATATCGACTGCATTGGACAGCGAATGTGATTGCAGGTTGTGTCCTCTCATGTGCTGTCACAGGAGTTTGGTCACATTGTGATGCTGCAATTTGTATCGACCCAGCGGTTGCGCGACAATCACCTTGGTCGTCCGTTAAAACGAGTGTATTGCTAGTCAGATGTGGCAATGCGCGACCGTCCTGTTCGTGTTTCTCCCAGCTTGCTATGACTATGATTGACTTCCAAGTTAGAATCTTTGTATTACTCATTGTCACGCGTCGGTGGGCAGTGCTTAAGCGCAGGCCTTGACTAAATCAACTAGTAATCACCAGACTCTCAAACCCCGACCAGTGCATCCATCACTGCGGTTTCGCTTCTGTATTCGTTTTAACGGTGAACCTTACTCTCTTCATCATCCATCATGTCGTTGCTCATTCCTTGGTTTATCGTGCTTGTGTCTTGGATCAGTAGTGCCCGTGCTCTTTCCGCCGGGGATGGCAGCACCGGAAACAGCATCGTTTCCGTCGACCTCTCAGTTGTGAACGGCTGTGTAGCTCCAGACGGCTTTCCGAGAGCGTAAGTGGAATGCGTTGCAGCCAAAAAGCTGTGTTGACGCTTTTCAGCGCTTCCCTCGCCGGAAAACGGGGCGAGCGACCTACCCTCCCTGGTCCCGTCATCTCCGGAAACAAAGTATGCCCCTCTTTCATCCGCAGTACCCAGATGTAATACGATCATCTTCAAGGGTGACCGATTCCTGATCAATGTGACCAATGGATTGACTGATACGACCATGCTCACTGGAACGACAATCGTCAGTACACGCAAGGTTATTCTATCCATCGTGTTCTCATACTCGGCACGTTCATAGCACTGGCACGGTATCCACCAGCATCATTCCAATCAGATGGATGGCACAGCCTATGTCACGCAATGTCCTATCTCCCCTGGAAAATCGTTCTTGTATAATTTCACTGGTTATGATCAGGCTGGCACATTTTGGTACCATTCCCACTATGCGGTTCAATACTGCGATGGTCTCCGTGGACCTTTCGTCATACGTGACCCGGAGGACCCTTACAAAAATGCGTATGACTTTGACAACGGTTCGTGCTTCGTTAATTTGAATCCCTGTGGGCTTATGGTAGTGGTGTAGACTCTACGATCATCACCTTGATGGATTGGTAAGTACTCATATCCACTCTGAACGTTCGCATTGATTGCTGTACAGGTATCATTACCCCTCAGTGGACACTCCGAGAAATATTTGGCCAGATTCAATCCTCATCAATGGAATGGGATGCTATCAACCCGACAGCGAGAATTGTCCGCCTCCCGCTACTTACATGGTTCAAGCGACGAAAAGATATCGCTTCCGCCTTTTGAACATGTCATGCAAATTGTTTTTCAACTTCACCATTGACAATCATACCATGACAGTCATAGAAGTCGATGGGGAAAACGTCGAGCCTTACGTGGTTGACTCTCTCCAGGTCACCGCAGCTCAGCGTTACTCTTTCATCCTGAATGCCAACCAACCAATCGGGAACTACTGGATCCGTGCAACACCGAACCCGGGACAAAAGATGGTTATCAATGCGACTACCACAGCCATATTGAGGTACATCGACGCACCAGAAGTTGACCCCAATACGGTCAGCGTAACAAACAATTATCTGAATGAGACCTTGCTGCAGTCGTTATTGAACCCCCCCGCTCGCCTTCTTCAACCCAACCCAGATGTTACCCTCATTGTGACGTTGTCTAAGAACGATTCAAACTTCAACTTCCTGATCAATGGTACCCAGTACATATCACCCAGTGTTCCTGTTCTGCTGCAGATCATGAACGGGGTGCCAAGTGGACAACTTGAACCAATGGGATCTGTTTATTCGCTTCAGAGGAACAAGGTCGTTGAGATTATTTTTCATGTTAACAATACACCAGGCCGTCCGGTGAGCACGGTTCCATGGACATACGAATCCTCACCTGATTGGTTTTCGCCACTAGCACCCATTTCATCTTCACGGCGTAAGTGGATCAGTACTCCCGTTGTTATCCGTATTTGATTCGGATTTGCGATAGCACCATTTCGCGGTCATCAAGAGCTCTGACGGCTACGTCCAGAATTTTGTCCGGCCCGTCATGAGAGACACAGTCAACACGGGATTCAACACATCGTCGGACGACGTAACGATTCGATTCATCACCGATAATCCTGGGCCATGGATACTTCACTGGTAAGTACGCGCACATATCCCGGGTTGTCGGCAGAGGGCTTATGTTGTGCAATAGTCACAATGAATGGCATCTCTACACGTGAGCTACCTTTGTGGTATACGTCCTTTTTTCCCCTTGCCGATCCATTTTTGTTCGGGCTGTAGCGGAATGGCAATCGTCTTCGTGGAAGACTACGATGACATCAAGAAACAGCCATTTAGCAGTGAGTCTTATAACACAGTGATCGACTAGTTGCTCAGCCCAGAATATGTGTGGCAGACGCGACAAGGGATCTCTGCCCGTACTACAATCCGAGTGAGACCTGGACGTTGCCCCCTCCGAGGTCGACTGCTGGACCATATCTTCCATCGACAACGGTAGCATGCTTGCCTACCGTATTCGACTGAGAGCGTCCCAAATTCTGACGCTAGGAACTTGTTTTCCTTAACCTGCTTTCTTGCGACAATGTGTGTAGGCGAGCGATGTTGTACATAATATAGTGTATGTAGATGCGGGGGTAGGCTGGCATGCATGTGTGGTGTACATATACGCCGCTTCATTGTCATTGGTGGGCCAAGTAGTCTACCCAGTACCAAGGATTTGTACTATGGTGACCGAACGCCTGGCCGTCGGGGAAATCAGAATCACGGCTTCGAGTGCACTGTGTGGTTGGTCTCTGGGAAGCGATGCGAGATGCGATGTCAATATCAAGAAAAGTTGAGCAATTCGGGAATGTAACAGCGGGGTTGATGGCTGGCCTGATCATGATCTAGTGAGGCGGCATCTGTCAATTAAAAACTGGACGAACAGTGGCCTGGCCACTTGTAATTTTGGGTTAATTACATTTTTATCTCCCTTTAGGTGGTATATATATTGGGGTCTGCTGTAACATTTGCCCTTCTCCACCAATCACAAAGCTGCAATTCAGGACAGGTAACCGCACATAAGCTGTCAAACCCTTGCTGAACCCTTGCTGGCCTAAGCATTCATTTCAGCTGCTTAACAGATGCTACGGCTCCATGGGCTGGTAAACCGCCGAACCATGAGGTGTAATTAAGGGGAACCTGCTCGCTGGACTCGAATGGTGTCCACCCTGCGTTGTTCTCAGGATCTCGATCAGGACTCAGTGTAATACTAGACAAGAATGGCTTAGCGCGACGCGAGAACTTTGCGGCACTTGCGCCGGGTATCATTCATCCGTACAAAGCATGCTGATGCTGATGCACCATGTCACATCTTTGGCAGGGTCATCCATGCATGAGTAGCGATGACCACCTTATCCTCTTCATCCTCCTCCTACATACCGGGATACACATATTCACCAGTGTCGATTCTTATCGTGGGACGTGATTGTCCACTACGACCAGTGAGGAGAACCTCGACATTCCGGAAAGAGACGATAAGCAGTCTCTCGATTTGGTTATGTGAACGGGGGCGAGGGCGGAGTCGAACTTATCCGGTTAGTAACGCCGGTGGGTCGGCTGGTGGGGTCTTTCGTGGAAGAGGATTGTGTGTGTTCCACCGGACGTCTCGATCGGATGGGTACAGACATCAACCCTATGCTGTCACCGGCGAGGAGCCTTCAGACACGGAGTGGCGTATGAGTCACCCCGCATGGTGTCACACCGGCCGCCACTTATACCTCGCCTAATGTTGTTTATGTGGAAGGCCCTTGATTCGATATGGATCACCGTGATTGATTGATCCACGATGGGGTCTCCATGAGACATATCAAAGCCCGCCCCGGCAACCCCATAGATCGGGGCTGGGTCCTAGACTAGACTAATCGAGATCGTTGTCAACACGAGGTTGCATGAAGGAACGCTATTCAAGCTTGACATCTCACACCGTTTTTCTTGTCGGTTCTTTTTCCACCTCGCATGGCAGTGTGGGAACCATGACGATCTGATCGAACAGTGAGTAAAAGTAAAGTATTCGTGATGAGAGTATCTTGGACTTCGGTTCGAACCGCCCGAGTTTTGTAAGGCTTGAGTTACGATAACCCGGTGCTTTGGCGAAAAGATGATCCGAAGATCCAGCGCGCGGTGCACATATTAGCACAGGTAACTCCATGCTACATTAAAGCGAAAGTGGTTAGTCCAAGTCCCACCGTATAGTATTAATAATCAATCCCTGAAAATTGCCTCAACACGTGCCGCGACTCCGCTCTGTGTGCTTAGTTAGGGATATAATATCGACCAGGTGTGTTTTGACTTGCCAATGTAAACCATTTCCAGATCAGATTGGCAGGGGTTCCCAGTCTACTCTGCAAGGTCAGCCGGACCGAGAGAATGATGTTGAAAGCATTGAAGGCACCATCTTCGTGCGACGCCGCAATTATCAACGTCAACTTTTTTTTACTGAATAATTGAGGCACTTGCACGCGTTTTCCTTGCTTCAGGGTTCCAATCGAAGCACTGAAGATTCCAGACCTTTATAGAAGGTTAGGACAATGCATAGCGAGCCGAAAGGTAATATTTTAGGATACCTTGCCATTCCGTGGGCGCGAATGAGTGGAGGTACAAGCCAATGCATGCAAATAACCGCAAATCCATGTATGGATAGGAGTGAGGCGCGAATGGCAGTTGCGAGTGGATCGAGTCGGTGGGGAGGCAGGCGGGTGTGAACGGAGGTGCGGATGGATGGGGGTTCACCTGCTAACCGACAGTGAAGCCCTAGATCGTGCGGGTGTATTCAGAGCTCGCAGACCGCGCGTCGTAAGCTCATCCGTGACACATCCGTACTAACTCGCTTCCCGTTGATCATTCCTATTTTATTTCAGCCGTCTTTCTGTTTGTCTGAAACCTTAGGTTTTCGAAATATAAATCTCGCCCTCTGTCAAGCTTTCTGTTCCCTCACTGCGCATTATGGCCTGGCAAGTACCTTGGTTCATAGCCTTGCTTGTCTCGTGGGCTGGCTTGCAGACTCCAACTCCTCCCCTTCTCTCCAATGACGCCGTTCTCGACATTCTGACTCCAAACGACATCCATGACTGTAACGCTGGTACCAGGTGCTATAATATCAGCATTGTGAATCGTTGCGTGAATCCAGATAATTCCACGGTGAGATCGTAGGTATGATAGTCTGGCAGCAGGAACATTTACTAACACTCCTTAGTGCTGTCCTTGTTGCAGAGGAAGGTAAAGAACCTACCCTCCCAGGCCCCGTAATTTCTGGGAAGAAGGTATTGTCTTTCTCTGTTGTTGTCCAGAGATGACGTGATCATTTTCAAGGGCGATCGATTCCTCATCAATGTGACCAACAGTTTGACGGATAAGACCATGTTCACTGGAACAACCGTTGTCAGTACTCCTTTTTTTTTTTTGGCTGTTGTTCATGCGTACCTTGTTCATAGCACTGGCATGGTATCTTCCAGAACCACTCCAGGCAGATGGATGGCACAGCCGGTGTTTCTCAGTGTGTGATGGCCCCTGGAGACTCATTCTTGTATAATTTTACGGGCCAAAATCAAGTTGGCACGTTCTGGTATCACTCACACTATGCAGTCCAATACTGTGACGGTCTTCGTGGACCTCTCATCATTCGGGATAAGAATGATACTTACAGAAAAATGTATGATTATGACAACGGTTCGTGTTTTGCATGTGGGTGTCGAATGATCAACTCACTCACAATAGACACTACGGTTATCACGTTAATGGACTGGTAGGCATCGATAACTGGCTGCAATATAATTGAATTCACAGCGATTCATCGACATGTAGGTATCACTATCCTTCGCCCGTTACGCCTCGACAAGTCTGGCCCGATTCGGTGCTTATCAATGGGACCGGGTGTTACTCCAACGATACAAATTCCTGCTCACCACCTGCTACCTACTTCGTCGAATATGGGACGAGCTACCGTTTCCGGCTGTTGAATATGGCATGCAAGACTTACTACAATTTTTCTATTGATGGGCACGAGTTGACGGTCAT
Organism: Xerocomus amazonicus; assembly: GCA_038089295.1. NCBI lineage: Eukaryota > Fungi > Basidiomycota > Agaricomycetes > Boletales > Boletaceae > Xerocomus > Xerocomus amazonicus. Next base: position 93,394 of record JBBPKO010000010.1, read on the forward strand.
AGAAGTCGACGGGACACAAGTCCAGCCTTATAAGGTCACCTCTCTGAACATCTATGCGGCACAGCGCTACTCTTTCATCCTCAACGCTACTCAACCGCCATGCAATTACACGATTCACGCAATCCCGAATCCGGATGAGCAAAACAATTCAACGGATACCGCTATATTGAGCTACATAAATCAAGACAGCTCAGAAAAATGTTCCGTTAACCAGCCTACGAGCATACCTCTGAATGAGGCTTGTCTGAATTCTTCTTATATTGACTCTCGCCTCTTTGTGCCAGACCTGAACTATACAATACGAGTTTCGAAGAACAATAACAGCTACAACTTCCTGGTCAACAATTACCAGTACGATCCACCTACTGTTCCCGTTCTGCTACAGATCATGAGCGGGTGGCCATCCGACGGGCTTGAACCTAACAAATCGATCATTCCGCTTGACAAGGACAAGGTTGTCCAAATTACCTTCGACATTGATGCCCCGGGACACCCGGTGAGCACAGTACGTACAACAATAGGAACCTCCCCCTAACCCTATCTTCCTTTGATACTAGCATCCCTTCCATCTGCATGGTGTAAGTCATCTTTTGACAAATATTATTCATTTCACTAAAATTCGCAACAGCACAACTTTGCGGTTATTAAGAGTGCTGACGGTACATGCCCTCAACCCGGGTTCCGCAATCCCGTCCTGAGAGATACCGTTAACACTGGATTGGACACTTCAGTCAATAACATAACAATTCGGTTCATCACCAATAATGCCGGACCTTGGTTCCTTCACTGGTGAGCGCGGACGAGCCATTCCCCTGGGTCGCCGACAATGGCTAACGTGTTGTGCAGCCATAATGAGTGGCACCTTTGGACGTGAGTCATTACACGCCTATCGTTCTGACGATGCTCATTCTTGCTCGTTCGGCTGACAGAGGAATGGCGGTCGTCTTTGCCGAGGACTACAACACTACCCAGGCAGATCAGACGTATATTAGTGAGTCCTCAGAGAATGGAAATAGTCCGAATGCTCAACCAACGGTCACGGTCCGCAGGCGAAATGAAAAAGATTTGCGCAAACGAGCCACAGGAGTATTTCCCGCTACCGGCTGTGAGGACGACCGCTGGACCATACAATCCGCCCACAACGGCAATGTGCACCCAAACGCCGCTGAGATAGGGCGTTTGAGACATTTCCCTTATGTCTTCTAGCGTGCTTCTTTTTCTTCCTACCCATTTTCAATGTACAAAAAGCTTGCCCTTTTCGTTCCATTTCCTCCCCCTTCTGTACGATGGAGTGCTCGCACTCTTGAGCGACGTACTACAAACTAGTGTCATTTCGAATATGAACTCGTGTTGAATACGAACAGTGGTATGGTGCGGGTACACAGTCACGTTGCCCTCGCCCATGCCACCATCGCGTCGTGGTGGTAGTGTGCGTATGTCCGTCTTGCTGTCGTTGTCGCCGTGGTGTGGGGGCGCAGTTGCATAGCTCTCGCCCTCGTCATCGCGTCACTGTGGTGGTGGTGAGCATTCCCCTGCGTTCGCCGTAGTACGGGCAAGCAATCGCGTGGCCGTCACCCTTGCCGTCGTTGTGTCATGGTGGGGACAGTTGTGAGCGTAGCCCTCGCTGTCGTGGTTGTGGTGCACCCCGCAGCCCTCGTCGCTGTTGTTATGGCAGTAGCGGTGGTGGTGGGGGGTGCACTCGCGTTCGCTGTCGTGTGGCCCTTGCGCTCGCTGTCAACCATCGTTGTTTCGCGCAATGCAGTGTCGTTTCTGCACTCGCTAACTGGAATTGGATCGCTTAATTAATCGGCTGTCCGGCCTCGAATGTCTTCCGGTCCAATCCAACATCGAAGACTGCCGACCTCTGATAGACAACGCCTAGCGAGCCGAAAGGCAATTTTTTAGGATACCTTGCCACTCCGTAGGCGCATATAAGCAGAGAGGTACAACCCGGTGCGTGCAAATGATTGCAGATCCACGTATGGATTGCTAGGGGTGGGACACGGATGACAGTGGGGAGTGGATTGAGTCGGTAGGTAAGGCAGGCGGGCATGAATGGAAGCACGAATGGACGGGGGACTCACCTGTGCTAATTGACAGTGAAGTTCCGAGCAGATTGTCGGGTTTTCCGCCAACCCAAAGCCTGCCAATCACACGTCATAAGCCTATCCGTAACATATTCGCTCGCTTCAGATCAACCACCAGCTGTTTTATTTCAGCTGTCTTCCCGATCAACTGTCCGTCACGCTTTCTGTTCTCTCATCGCGCATTATGGCCTGGCAAGCACCCTGGTTCATAACTTGGCTTGTCTCATGGGCTGGCTTGCATACCCCAGCTCCTCCCCTTCTCTCCAATGACGTCGTTCTCGACATTCTGACTCCAAACGATATCCATGACTGTAACGCCGGTACCAGGTGCTATAATATCAGCATTGTGAATCGTTGCGTGAGTCCGGATAGTTCCACGGTGAGATCGTAGGTATGATTGTCTGACGGCCGGAACATTTACTAACACTTCTTAGTGCTGTCCTTGCTGCAGAGGGGGGCAAAGAGCCTACCCTCCCGGGTCCCATAATTTCTGGGAATAAGGTACACTTCTCCGTCATTGGCGGAATCCAGAGATAATGGAATCATCTTCAAGGGTGACCGTTTCCTCATCAATGTGAGCAACGGTTTGACAGATAAATCCATGTTCACTGGAACAACCATTGTCAGTACTCGATCGTTTCTTTTTAGCTGTCGTTCATGTGTGCCTTGTTTTCATAGCACTGGCACGGCATCTTCCAGAACCATTCTAGACAAATGGATGGGTCAGCCGGTGTTTCTCAGTGTGTGATAGCTCCTGGAGAGTCCTTCTTGTATAATTTTACAGGTGAAGATCAAGTTGGCACGTTCTGGTATCATTCCCACTATGCGGTCCAGTATTGTGACGGTCTTCGTGGAGCTTTCATCATTCGGGATCCAGATGACCCTTACAAAATACTGTACGACTATGACAGCGGTTTGTGTTTTCCCTATGAGAGTGTCAAACGACCAACTCACCCAACAGATGATACCATTATCACGTTAATGGACTGGTAAGCATACATAGTTGATTGCGATACAATTGAATTCACACTGATCCATCATCATGTAGGTATCATTATCCTTCGCCCGTTACCCCTCGACGAACGTGGCCCGATTCAGTTCTTGTCAATGGGATTGGATGTTATTCCAATGATATAGAATCCTGCCCACCGCCTGCTGCCTTCATGGCCGAATATGGGAAGCGCTACCGGTTCCGCCTCTTGAATATGGCATGCAAAACTTATTACAATTTTTCTATTGATGGGCACGAGTTGACGGTCATAGAAGTCGAAGGAACATACGTCGAACCTTATACCGTCACCTCTATCAACATCCACGCGGCGCAGCGCTACTCCTTTGTTTTCAACGCTAATCAACCGCCATGCGATTACAAGATTCACGCAATCCCGAATCCGGCCGAGGAAAACAATTCAACCGACACCGCCATATTGAGATACATGAGTCAAGACGGTGCAGAGAAATGTGCCACGGTTAACCAACCTGCAAGCATACCTCTGAATGAGGCTTGTCTAAATTCGTCATACATCGACTCTCGCCTTCTTGGGGAACCAGACCTGAACTACATAGTAAAAGTTTCCAAGAACAATTTCACCTATGATTTACTGGTCAACGATAACAAGTACGAACCACCTACTGTTCCCGTTCTGCTACAGATCATGAGCGGGTGGCCATCCGACGGGCTTGAACCTGGAAAGTCACTCGTTTCGCTTGACAAAGACAAGGTCGTCCAAATCATTTTTGACACTGACGCTGCGGGACGCCCGGTAAGCACGGTATGTACAACAATAGGAACCTCCTTCTAATCCTATCTTTCTTTCTCTTTTTTTGTGACACTAGCATCCCTTCCATCTACACGGTGTAAGTCATCTTTCGGCAATATTTTTCGTTTCACTGAAACTCGCAACAGCACAACTTTGCGGTTATCAAAAGCGCTGACGGTACATGCCCTGAGCCTGGGCCCCACAATCCCATCCTAAGAGACACCGTTAACACTGGATTGGACACTTCGGTCAATAACGTAACAATCCGGTTCATTACCAATAATGCCGGACCTTGGTTCCTTCATTGGTGAGCGCGGACGAGACACACCCCTGGATCGCTGACAATGGCCAACACCCTGTGTAGTCATGAAGAGTGGCACTTTTGGACGTGAGTCATCACTCGCCCATCGTCCCGACCCTTGCTTATTCTGGCCGACAGAGGAATGGCAATTGTCTTTGTTGAGGACTACGAGACCATCCAGGCAGATCAGGGGTATATCGGTAAGTCCTCAGAGATGTGCACGGTCTGGATATTCGAGCAACGGTCATGGTTGGCAGACGAAATGAAAAAGATTTGCACGAACGAGCCGCAGGAGTATTTCCCATTGCCACCTATGAAGACAGCCGATGGACCATACAGTCCGCCAATGATGGCAACGTGCATGCCTATGCCGCTGAAATAGGATCTTTGTGACGGTTTCTCTCTCCTTTGTAGCATATTCCTTCTATCTCTCTCTCCGTTTTCAACTTTACACAAAAAGCCTCCGTTTTCGCTCTGTTTTCTCCACTTCTGTTTGATGGAGTGCGAGTGCTTGAGCAAGGTTATACTACCAGCTAGTGTCATTTTAATTTCGAAGTTGTGAGACTTTACCTGCCTATTATACGGTTACATGGCCCGTACTATAATCCAAAGGAGATCTGGACGATGCCTCCTCTGAGGTCAGCGACTACCGGACCTGTCTTCCATCGACCACTGGTGATATGTTCGCCTACCACATATTCGATTCACAGCGTCTGAGGGCCGGGACGTCGGAAACTTGTCTTCTTTGACCCGCTTCCCTGTGACAAGGTGGGTGAGCGAGCAATGTTATTATGTACTAGATGCGACTAGGGCACTTCTGTGACGAGATCAATTATAACCTTCACAGTGTTCGAGCATAGCTAGTTTGAAAGGCTATGGGCATGATATGGACGTGTGCCATATACTATACCGTTTCCGATGACCCGTTTAGGTGCCTATCAATTGTTATCGATAACCTGCCTGGGAATTACTACAGTGACCCAATGCTTGGCCATCGGAGGAATTAGGACTACGACTTCGGGTACATTGTGTGGTTAATCTGGGATGCGATGTGAATGTTGGAAAGTCGGAATGGTTACAATGATACTATTGACAAATCACTGGAAATGTACGGATAAGAATTCATTTGTTCCCACAAGTTATTACAGTGGATTAATCATGAAAAGCTGGGAAGAGAGATACCGCGCCGAAGCATCGCTCTCAGCGAGATTAACGATTGGCCTAATCACGATCTACGACAGAAATCGGTAAACCGCAAAATAATTGTGAGGATGTAGTTTACCGGAGGCTCGTCGGAATTGTATGGAACTGTCCACCCCACTGGACTGTTTGAAGTGACAGGTCCCTGTGTGATGCTGAACAAGAATGGGATACAAGGATGCAGCACTTGCGAGTATTACTCACACGTACGCGTTCTGGCTCTCGCTCAAAGTGATGTACCATGTTACATCCTTAGTGGAGTCATTAGTAGCGATGACCGTGTTGGTATCGTTTCCATCAGTCCCCTGGTCCACACCGGTAAACAAATATCCGCGAACGCAGAACTGATAACCCCCGTTCTGCGGTGTGATTGACCACTACAGTCGGTGAAATGAGCCTTGACATTCGGGACAGAAACGATCAATTGCCATACCACTCTCACGGGTTGGTTGAGGCAAACAGCAGTAGGGTTGGGTTCACTGCTACTAGTAACACCAACGGGTTGGCAGGTGGGACCCGTCACGGAAGAGAGGATTGCGTAGGTTCCATTGAACGGTGGCACGATGGGTCCCGGTCCTGACATTGTTGAGGTGGGAGACTTCAAAGCTTCAGACACACAGCGCCGTACGAGTTACACCTCATTTTTATAGCGTTTCGGCTCGGAGTGGTCTTGAAGCCAAGGCGCTGCACCGGCTCGCTTATCTTGATCTATGATGCCTCGTGCTGAACGGCAAAGTTATTTTAGGGGGTGCCCTTAATCCACGGGGAGCTTCTGGTGACATCGAGACCACCGCCAACACGAGGCTGCAAGCTTGACATCTCGCATCATTGTGTGGTCATTTGTGGCGTAGCAGTGGTGACGACACTGATGATCCGAACAGCAGGCCTTGTTGAACGTTGAACGTTGAGCCTGGTTCAAAGTTGGAACCGATCTTGTGCATGGGGCTAAATGAGCCTAGTACATATTGAGTAAGCAGAGGAAGTCTCACTTTTTGGACATCGTTGTTGCAATTCCAGCGGCGCAGGAGGGGATGTGAGCTGGGCGGCGAGTGACACAAGCAAGGTAGGAACGGGGTCGGGCGAAAGCACACCGACTCCAGACTGCAGAGTCAGGTGGGGCATGAACCAGCAGTGCGATCCCAAACGGGAGCGCTGGAACCCGAGTAGTAGTAGCAACTGCAATAGCGAGAGTGTCGCTGTCATTGCGCAGGAGTGGCGACAGGAGGGTGTAGTGGAGCAAACAGAAGTCGCCGGCACCTAGTGGAGGACTATCGGTCCGTAGTGGGGTCAGCGCCTGGCAGGAGGACTGGCTGGTCCTCTACTGTGCGGGCACATCCTGTGCCAGTGTGATAGAAGACGTTGTGTGAGGAACACATAATACAACCTTCCACTTGCTTCTTATTCTCCCTTGGCAGGGCGTCTCGAGGCGTAGAGCGGATATTAATATAGGAAGAAAGGGCTGTCCTATTGTATTACAACCCTTAGCTACAACGGTAGTGCCATTAATGATACCAGCTCAACGCATGCCGCTCCCCAATGGTCAAGTTTTCTCAGTGTGGCGACCAACATACGAGTTAGACATGAGGTGCGTTCGTGTGGACGCGCCAAGTACTGTAAACCACCTCCAGATTACTAGATTGATTGCAATCCGGTACTAGAGAAAGATGTTGAAAACAAACATCGCCCCCAACTCCACGCACGTGAAAGCCCACCGTGGCTAATGGCGGGAACACTGAGGGGTCGGGCGGGAAAGAGCATGACCACGATCTATTGGGCGACTACGAGGGGGCGACTATGCTACATCTACGCAGTGTGGCGAGGTATATACCAGAGTGCACGTGATGTGTATGCCAATGGGTTCTTATTCAATGACTTACATAGGTGAGTCCTTCATCCCATCCGTTCACACCGTCCGCATCACTCGCAGCCACCATGCATGTTTACATCACACTTAGATCTGTAGCATGCACACTACCAACTCCCTTTACTCATTTGCGCGCGCAAATTAGTGGAGCGTCCCTATCGAAGCAAGGAGAACGCAAGTACCGACAGTGATAGCGAAGGCCCAAATTGTGCAGATTCTTCGTCAATTCAAACCTTGCAAACCGTGCACCATGAGCATCTGAAGCTCCTGTACTTATCCACCATTGCTGATTCCATTTCAGTTGTCTTTCTGATTGGTTGGAACCTCAGGTTGTCGAAATATAAATCTCTCTCTCTGTCAAAGCTTTCTATTTCCTCACCGCATATCATGGCCTGGCAAGTTCCTTGGTTCATAGTCTGGCTTGTTTCATGGGCCGGCCTGCATACCCCACCTCCTCCCCTACTCTCCAGTGACGCCATTCTCGACATTCTGGCTGCCAAAGATGTCCATGATTGTGTCGCCGGCAGGTGCTATAATATCAGCGTCGTGAATCGTTGCGTGGATCCAGATAGTTCCGTGGTGAGATCGTAGGTGTGACGGCTTGGGAACTAGAACGTTTACTGATGCTTCTTAGTGCTGTCCTTGCTGCAGCGGGGAGCACACAACCTACCCTCCCAGGTCCCATAATTTCTGGAAACAAGGTACACTTCTCCATCATTGGCGGAATCCAGAGATAGTGGAATCATTTTCAAGGGTGACCGTTTCCTCATCAATGTGACCAACAGTTTGACGGATAAATCCATGTTTACTGGAACAACCATTGTCAGTGCTCGGTCGTTTCTTTTTGGCTATTGTTCATGTGTGCCTCATTTATAGCACTGGCACGGTATCCACCAAAGCCATTCTAGACAGATGGATGGTTCAGCCAGTGTTTCTCAATGTGTGATAGCTCCTGGAGAGTCCTTCTTGTATAATTTTACGGGTGAAGATCAAGTTGGCACGTTCTGGTATCATTCCCACTATGCGGTCCAATACTGTGATGGTCTTCGTGGAGCTTTAATCATTCGGGATCCTAAGGATCCTTACGGAGGGATGTACGACTATGACAACGGTTTGTATTTTGCTTATGAGAATATCAAACGACCAACCCACCCACAATAGATGATACGATTATCTCGTTGATGGACTGGTAACCATCCGTATTTGATTGTGATGCAATTGAACTCACGCCGATTCAACACCATTTAGGTATCACTATCCGTCGCCTGTTACCCCCCGACAAATCTGGCCGGATTCGGTTCTTATCAATGGGATTGGATGTTACTCCAACGATACGGAATCCTGCCCTAAATGGCCCGCTACTGTCACAGTCGAACATGGGAAGCGCTACCGTTTTCGCCTTTTAAACATGGCATGCAAATCATTCTTCAATTTCTCCATTGATGGGCACGAGTTGACAGTGATAGAAGTCGACGGAACATACATCGAACCTTACAGCGTCACTTCTATCAACATCTTCGCGGCACAGCGCTATTCCTTCGTCCTCAACGCTATTCAAACACCATGCAATTACACGATCCACTCAACCCTAGCCCCAACCGAGCATAACAATTCAACTGACACTGCTGTATTGATGTACAAGAACCAAGATGACCCGGAAAAATGTGTCGAACCTCATCAACCTGAGAGTAAACCCCTGAACGAGGCCTGTCTGAGTTCTTTAGACATTGACCCTCGTCTTCTCGGGGACCCAGACCTGGACTACAGAGTGAAGATGACCAAGAATAATAGCACCTTTAACTTCTTGATCAACGATACCCAGTACGAATCACCTACTATCCCCGTTCTGCTCCAGATCATGAGCGGGTGGCCGCCCGACGAGCTTGAACCTAGCAGATCACTCGTTTCGCTTGACAAAAACAAAGTGGTCCAAATCGTTTTCGACATTGATTCCGCAGGACGCCCAGTGAGCATACTAAATATGGTCACGGGAGCCTTCATCTGACCCTATCTTTCTTTTTTTTTTTCGTGACACTAGCATCCTTTCCATTTACATGGTGTAAGTCATCGTTCGGCATATATTATTCATCTCACTGGAGCTCGCAATAGCACCACTTTGCGGTTATAAAGAGCGCCGATGGCCCATGCTCTGGGCCCAAGCCCAGCTATCCCATCCTAAGAGACACCGTTAACACTGCGCTGACCAAAGAGACAAACAACGTGACAATCCGGTTCATCACCGATAACGCAGGACCTTGGTTCCTTCACTGGTGAGCACAATGACTCGTTCCTCTGGATCGTTGATAATAGCTAACGTGTTGTGTAGCCATAATGAATGGCACCTTTGGACGTGAGACGTTTTCGCATACGTCTTGACCGTCGCTCGTTAACATTCTTGCTTATTCCGGTTGACAGAGGCATGGCAATTGTCTTTATTGAGGATTACGAGACTATCAAGGCAGATCAAAGTTATATCGGTGAGTCTTCAGAGATGCGAACGGTCTGAATCCCCGACCAACAGTCACGGTTGGCAGGCGAGATGAAAAAGATTTGTGCGAAGGAACCGCAAGAGTATTTCCCTACCCCGCCTAAGAAGGAGGAGGGTGGGGCATACACGCCACCTATACCTGTGACTTGCACACCCACGCCACTGAGCTAGGATGTCGCCTTTCCTTTTTTTTTTTCCCATTTATAGCATGTTACTCTTTTTCACCTTGTTTTCTCCTGCTTCTGTGACGGAGCGTTGTGCTAAGAACTGGTGTTACCTTGAATATGAATCTGTAACCGGTAGCGGCGAGGTGGCTATACCATATTGGGACAACCTTGATGTGCGCATGGCAGGGTTCACGTGACAACACGCGTTGCAATCAACATACGTTCGCCGAGTTGCCGACCCTAAACTACGACGCGCCTTTCCTTTTTACGGTCATCATCCCTCTTTCCACATAATCCCCAAAATGCCTCCCAAAGCGACAGGCGGAAAATCAAAGACGGGTGCGATCGACCAGGGCACGGCAGGATCTGCGCCGAGTGGTCCGCGCACGATACAGACTCGGAGCCAAAAGGCTGGTCTGCAGGTATGTCCTCCTTATGACGTCTTTGGTCTCCTTTCTTACTCGGGTGTTCCAGTTCCCTGTCGGTCGTATCCACCGTTATCTGAAACAGCGCACACAACACAATGTGCGGATCGGCGCCAAAGCTGCCGTGTACACGAGCGCGATTCTAGAGTACCTTACTGCCGAGGTGCTCGAGCTAGCGGGTGCGTCGGACACGTACTTTCCCTGTCGTTTGTCTGTGTGGTGCTCATGCGTTGGGATTCTAGGTAATGCATCGAAAGACTTGCGCGTGAAGCGCATAACGCCACGACACTTGCAATTGGCGATTCGGGGAGATGAAGAACTTGATATTCTTGTACGCGCCACGATCGCAGGTGGTGGTGTCATGCCGTTCATTCACAAGAGCCTTACGGCCGGCACGACCAAGAACAAGAAGCCCGAAGGCCAGTGAACAAGCTGGTGTTTTGTATTGTCGGATCTTGGCCCGTCGGGCGTTGACTATATGATTATTGAGCTACTCTTGATTCTTGTGATGTGTCTTTGATCGCTTTTATGTAGTATGTTGTGTATGCGTCACAGCTTTTGCAGCCATCCAGCGTGTTGATGCTTGCCATCCACCCGGTACGTTCAAGTTAGCTATGAGGAATTTTGGAAGACAATTCCTCGTCCCTCATGGCCCCATCCTCCACACGTACTCCGATTCGCCTTAGACGACACCCGACATACCTGAAGGAATTGTTGACGCTAGACGATTGCTAGGTGCTCAGAAGACCTACTTACATGGCTGTCATCATCCTTCTACAGCATGCCATGGCTACTGTAATTTCTCTCGGGCCGATCTGTCACGTATGCCCTATCAAGGATCGAGGATCCATGGGACGGCAATTTAAGCGATAGAACTGTCGGGGTTCTCTACCTCGTACCTTGGTGTAAAAAAGGATGAGTGGAGTATGGTGAGTGCATCGTTCTTGTCATCCGGGCTGTCTGGGACTGGTTGTGGTACGGTTAATATGCAATTCATTGTGGTATGTTCCCTGCTATGCACATCGGGATAACGCTCAAGGTCAACAATACAGCAACTCGATTTTAATCGCTACAGCCATGTCGATGATTGATCGATGCTCAATCAACTGTTATTCCTCTCACAACATAAATCTCATCTAGCGGGATTCCCGATACATTAAAGACGGAATCAAGGTTATACAGTTGACACATTACTCAACCTAGTCATGGGCAGCGCGCGCACGGCCTTCTGCGGCAGCCTTGCCACCAGTTTCGCGTAGCTCACCCCTCTCGTGCATTTCAGGATTGTTCGTGTACTTTCCAATCACCTGTGTAACAAGGTCAGTTACATCACAACAAAGTGACAGGAGAATACCTTTTGCGCCTTGCCCACAATCTTGTCTCCCATATTGGCATGTCCCTCGGGCAGATTAGGCTGGCCACCGATCGCGACCCCACCTAGAGGGAGTGAACACCTTTGCATATGGAAATCTAAAAGAGCTCACCCTCTGGAGCAGGGGCGACACCCAGGGGGCGTTCAGAGTTGAACGCATTTTTCCCGTGTGTTTCCATAGCCTGGCCTTGGAACGGAGGACCTGGCTTGAAGTTCTGGTCCTTGTTGGTGACTGTAGTGGTCGTGCCGGGTGTCAGGGGTGGCTGAGACGGGTCAGGGAACATTTGGGTGGCGGACGGGACAGACATTTTGAGTATTATGAGGGCACCTGTCGCTGGTATTTATATCTAATCCTGTTGGAGGGTGACATCATTCACTGCGTCATGATGGGAGACGACGACGACAAGTGTATTTCCATGTTTGGTAGTTTCTTGAATTGGTAGTGTCATCTTTGACCATGACCAGCAAGAAAGAAAATCCGCTGCATTCGCTGATCGCCGGGTCGACGGCGGGGGCCATCGAAGCGTATGTGCTCATTTCTTATATGTATTGATAGTCTTGTCTCAATGCATTCAGCAAGTTTCGTGACCTACCCAACCGACTTCGTAAAAACGCGTTCTCAGTTCGGTGGCCAGGTCTGTCAATCGACCTCTTTTTTGCCGCTCGGGCTCATCACAGCAGCGCGAATCATTGCTGACAATCATCCGTACGACCCTGCGCGAGAAAGGATTCATCGGTCTCTATTCGGGTTGTTCGGCGCTTGTCGTCGGGAACGCTGTCAAAGCTGGTGTACGGTTCGTGAGCTATGACCACTTCAAGAGCCTATTGGCCGATTCGGAGGTAAGCACGACTTGCTCGTCGTATTTCCTTCTCACACATCACAGGGAAAAGTGAGCGCCCCGAGAAGCCTCGTCGGTCAGTCCATATCTGCATATACGCGTCCAGTGCCTCATGTTATCCAGCCGGCTTGGGTGCTGGAATGATGGAGGCCATCATTGCCGTCACCCCCTCCGAAACAATCAAGTGCGTGTATGCATCCGCTTCCCCTTGTCTGCCAACATGTCTCGCTTCAGAACGAAACTCATCGACGATGCCAAGCGTCCCAATCCTCAATACCGCGGTCTTGTACACGGCACCATGTCCATCGTGCGTCAAGAAGGCATTTCAGGCATATATCGAGGTTTATTTCCTGTCGTATGTCCATTTTTGCTTTCCTAAATAATCCATGAAGTCATCATCCCCCCCTAGATGATGCGACAAGGTGCCAATTCGGCGGTCCGCTTCACGACCTATACCACTCTTAAGCAGTTTGTACAGTCTACCGCACGTCCCGGTCAACAACTACCTAGTGGGATCACGTTTGCGATCGGTGCGGTTGCAGGCCTTGTGACCGTCATTATCACGCAACCACTCGAGTATGTCTCGTCTTTTTTCTTTTTGCGCCTGCAAGTTCACTTGACTTGCGAGAAAGTGTCATCAAGACCCGCATGCAGTCTCTCAGCGCTTCCAAAGAGTACAAAAATTCGTTCCACTGTGGTTATCGAATCCTGACAGAAGAAGGCTTACTCCGATTCTGGACTGGAACGACGCCAAGACTAGTACGTTTGGTGGTGAGTAACAAAGCTGGATATCAGTTCATGCAGAAAATAACTGTTCCAGATGAGTGGTGGAATCATCTTCACGGTATACGAAAACATTATTAGGGTCATTGGAGGACAAGCATAGAATTTGTTTGAGTCGCCAGTGGATTGTACATCAACATTGCTATCGCCGCCTATTCTCTCCATTCTTCTCGATCGATACCTTTTTGTTCTGCTCCTGACGTTGCTCTAGTTCTGGAGCCTCTCTTATAGAGGATTGTACCTCATACACAACACCTTGGCCTGTGACGGTAAGGCGCGGGTACTGGTAGTGCGTGTAGTTCCGCCAGGTGGAGTGAGACGAGTGACCTACCGTGACTTAGACGCTTGGCTGGGGGTACGAATCGCGATCAGGACCATCATTAAGCAGGGTAAATTTCGGGTGTGGGCACGGTTGAGGTCAACCTACAACATGATGAACGGAACAAGAGCGGCACAGAGTGCGTAGTGCCCTTGGACTCTCACGTCGCTATCGAGTACGACGATGAACGTGTTGCTGCTCAGAACACCAGAAGAGAATAGTCAAGATCGATATGAGGCCGAGTTCAAGGCAAAGGGATTTGTGCCATTATCCGTGCCTGTATTGGAGACAGTCCGTGTCCACATCGACGTGCTCAAAGACAGGATCATCTGTGGACCCCATGCGCAGCGCCTTTCAGGGGTCATTCTGACGAGCAAGCGGGCCGTCGAAGCTTGGCACGAAGCCCTCCAGTCGACAGCAGAAATGACTCAAGGTATGTGACACGGGGTATCTGTAACATACTGTCTCTATCGTCGTTTTAGCGGACTGGCGGACGGTACCATTTTACGTCGTCGGGGCCGCGACGGCGGCAGCCGTGTCTCAGGTCTGCGCGGCCTTTTCGTCTGTGGAGCATCTGGTGTCCGCTGACATTCGTGGCGGCGCGGGGGCGGGCACAGCGGAGCGCCTTGCGGAGTTTATCTTGGCGGAAGGCGAGGACAAACCAGAAGCACGGCGGATGCTCTATCTCACGGGGGACAAGAACCGGGAGACCCTGCCCAGGATGCTCACAGCGGGTGGTGTCCGGCTGGAAACACTCGAAGTGTATCGCACAATGCGGTCATCGACGTTCCACGCTGATTTACGGGTCGCGTTGAAGCGGACACCGGTAGGTAAGCACTACGTCATACACATGCACATGCACACGCCTGACCGAGACTGCTGAGCCAGATCGCACGCGCATGTGGGGATGGGTGGTGCATTTCGCGCCGTCTGCAGCTGCGTTTGTCGGGACGGCTCTGGATGAAGCGTTTTGTGGAGAACTGCGCACGCTCAAGATCGCCGCAATTGGGCCAACGACGGCGTCGCATTTGCGGGACGTGTTGGGGACGCGGGTAGATGTGGTCTCACCTCAGCCGACGCCAGACGCGCTCTGTAGTGCCATCGTTGCGTTTGACCAGGCTACAGAGGGACATGGATGAGACGAAAGGTACATTTACGTGACATTGTCTCGGCTGGCCCTTCGCTTCGCCTCTTGAATTCATTCTTTTCATTTTCTTCCGCACTCAACTATTCGACGCTCTTTTTGTCTTCATATCCTCGTCGTGGACCCATACAAGACACGTCCAGCATGAGTATTCCTCTGTCGAGGCAGGAATACAGTGCAATTGGGTCCACATCTAACCCGACCTTGGCCGTCCCAGCAAGTCCACGCGCCGGTCGTTCCAGGTCGCCATCGATCACGAGTGCGAGTGACTATATGGGGCGGGGCTCGCCAGGCTCACCAATGCTATCCAGGTCACCAAGTCCTACACCCTACGCCGTGCGTATGGTGTTACAATGATGTTTATTATACTGACGTGTGGTTCAGAACTCGTTATCTGACCAGGTACGACGCGCAATGCCCTCGCTGTCGTGTGTGCTGAATACCAAGACAAACAGTACTCGCTGAAACCAAACCTTGCTGACTGGGGCGCAGCGGCGTTGACGATGGGAACACCAGAACCGGACGATTACCTACACAACCCGGACCCCAGGCGGGATTTAAAGAGCGACCAGGGAGGAACTATCTGTACCGCACGTGGCATCGTCAATCTTGGCTGTATGGCCCTCCTGGCCGGTGCTTGCATCGCCCTCTTGTGAGTGTTTCTCGCACGAATCTTGTCCTGACGTTGACATACTTGTAGTCTAGGTATGAAAGTCGCATGATCGCCGTACGGTCCACGCTCATCAGTTTGCAGGCTATCCGCTCGCGAGTCATCTCTTGTCCCACAAGCAAACGACACAAGGCGGGTTCAATCTCGGTGGTATCAATGCGACGGGCCAACTCCCCATGATCTCGGGACTTCGCGGCCTGATCGACGTTGACACGCCCAACGAGGCCTACGCCAAGCCGTCTTACACATCCAGTGGTGAAACCCTCGAGCTCGTCTTTTCGGATGAGTTCAACATCGATGGCCGGTCGTTTTACCCGGGTGACGATCCGTACTGGGAAGCACCAAATATACACTATTGGGGGACGGTGCGTGTCATTGTACGCACGGTCCAACGGGTAGGGCTAATACGGTTGTGTTAGGGTGACTTGGAGTGGTATGATCCCGTCGCGGTAACAACCAAGAATGGGTCGTTGGCGATTACGTTGAGTAAGCAGGACCCAGCGACGAATCACAATCTGACATACCGCTCAGGAATGGTGAGTGGTGACCGGTTTGCAATCGTGGTTTAGCAGTTCCTGACAACGCATGTGATTCATAGGTTCAAACATGGTGCTTGTTGATCCTTGTGTAATTCAAGTTGGTGACTGAACGGCCTGATGATAGGAACAAGTTTTGTTTTACGGGTGGATTGATTGAGAGTGGGTGCGTTTAGGTCTGAAGAGGGTTGTTTTTTGACTGCAATGCTAGCTTCCGTCATGCTGCCGGGATCAAACAATGTTCAGTAGGTTCCTGAAGTTTTTCTGTCATGGCGTGCTGACCCGTCTGCTTAGTGGTTTATGGCCTGCCGTGTGAGTGTTCATTGATGTGACCGGACTGTGGCTCATATCGTTGCGAAAGATGGACAATGGGAAATCTAGGGCGTGCTGGCTTTGGTGCGAGTTTGGAGGGCCTGGTAGGTTATCGCTTTGTGTTCCGCTGCTGGGCTAATTAAACCCACTCAGTGGCCGTACTCGTACGACAGTTGTGACGTGGGAACGCTACCCAACCAGACATACCCAGGTCAAAAAAAGCCTCTGGCTGCGACCGAAAACGGAGACCCTCTGTACGGTGGGGTGTTGGTGGGCCTGATTTCTCTCTTGTTTGTCGCTCGTGTCTGACTTGCGAACGCAGTCTTATCTTCCTGGTCAGCGCTTGTCTGCGTGTACATGTCCTGGGGAATCCCATCCGGGTCCAATTCGCTCAAACGGTTCATATGTCGGCCGGTCCGCACCTGAAATCGATATTTTTGAAGCGACTGTGGATTCTGGTATCGGCAAGGTCTCGTGCACGTTTCTGTGGGTTTGATCGTCCCCCTGACGATGGTTTTCTTAAAGGTGTCCCAGTCTGCACAGTGGGCGCCATTTAATGTATGACATATATTTCGTTTGCGTTCTTGCGGCGCTGTGATTGATAGATAGGATGCAGGCCGCGTATCAATGGCTCAATACGTCAAGTAATCTCATCATCTACGATCCAGACATTACGGTGCAGAACCCCTACGTTGGCGGTACGTGCTACGTCCGATATGCGACAAGGCGCTGAAGACGAGACAGGTGCCTACCAAGAGACCACAAGTGGCCTGACTGTGACAGATCAAAACTGCTATGAGCTGGACACAGGATGTTTTAGCGTGTATGGCTTTGAATATGTCCCCGGGTTTGACAATGCATACATTACATGGATCAGCAACGGCAAAGCTGCTTGGACAGTGATGGCGGGTGGAATAGGTCCGGATCCGCTCACAGAAATCGGTCCACGACCTATTCCCCAAGAGCCAATGGTGATTAATGAGTCTTGTTCACTCCCTCCTTGAAACGCTGACGGATATTCTGCCCAGTACATCATTGCCAATCTTGGGTTTTCGGTCAACTTTGGTGGGATTGACTTTGCTGACATACAGTTGCCGGCGACGATGATGATCGACTATATTCGGGTGTATCAGCCTTCGAATGCCAAGAATATTGGGTGTGATCCACCCGAGTTCCCTACCGCTGCTTATATCAATGCGTACGTTCCTCCGTGGATGTGACGGGATGAATTGACTTGGGGGTTATAGGTACCCGGAAGCATATACGAACTTCAACCTGACTGGGTGGGGATTCCCGCAATATAACCAGACGGTACCCAAGAACAGACTGAACGGTGGATGTTGATCATGATGACACGCTATGGTCTGATCTATAAAAAAATATTGCATGACAGGGGTTGATTTTCATCACGTGATTAAACGCGTGAGTGCAGTCAGCCACCAGAAGTGTCTCGGTCGGGTTATTAGGCGGCATATCAACTTAACGTACAATTTTGTCTAATCCTTTTTACTGTACACAAGCTACATATTTCATCTCACCTTCTTTTCAAAAGCGATGCCCGCCAATCTACGAGCTCACCTGTCCCGCAAAGCATCGTCGTCCCGACCATACGACCGTCGTCGCTTGTCGACCACCAGTCCGACTCGGCAGCATCCAAGCCCGCCACCCGCCGAGCCGACCGAGGATCCAGAACACCCGCCAGACCACCCTGGTCTGCCCACTTACGACGAATACAAACGCATCGAAGCAGGCTACCTGCTCAGCCTCAGCCCGCGCAAGCGCGACAAGGCGCTCATCACACAAGCCATGTTCGACAAGATCTGGGACGTGCTGCACCAGCCCGAGGCATGCACGGTCGAAACACCCCAGTTCCGGTTCTGGGTCCGCAAGATGTTCACGCTCAGCCGCCCGGTAGCATCACCAGGTGCCTCGGATGGCGGTGCACAACAACAATGGGCGTGGCACTGGGACGGCACGCCGGGGACGCACCCACACGACGCGGGCTCAGGTGCCAGAGGCAACGACGAGGAAGCAGATCTCGCGCTCGAGCGCGCGATGGGTATCGGGCGAGACACCGCCGACGCCATGTTCCTCGCTAGCCCCGTCGTCCTCCACGAAAACCGGCCGGTCGCGATCGTGGAGCAGCTCTACGAGCTGTTTTGCTTCTGCCACGTCCGCGCGGGGCACGGCGGGCGCGACAAAACGTGTGCAGTGATTCGGGAGCATTATTCGTGGGTGCCCAAGGAGCTGACGGCGCAGTTTGTCAAGGCGTGTCCGACGTGTGCGTTGAAGCGGACTGGGGGCGGCGAGCTGGGGGCTGCCATATTGCAGAAGCAGGTTACTATGGGACAGAGGGAGTGCCAAAGGACGGCGTCGGTTTTGGGTGCCAGGCGCGAGGCGCCGCCGTCTCTGAGGTGGCCCCTGACGGGGGGTCCGCTCGATCCGGCGAACCCTCTGCCATGCGGTGTCCGCGAACGGGAACAGCTTCGTGGTCGTGAGGACCTCAAGTTGCCGCCCGCGTGGTTCCCAGGACCAACCGAGGCTCTTCTCGACAGTCATCTACCGCGCAGCGGATGGAATATACCTGAGGCGCTCGTCGGCCCGCCGAGTCCATTCCGCACGTGGGATCCAGTACCCCGCACGGTCACGGCCACCGGCCTCTTCTCACCCGACACCCCGTTCGCCAAGACGAGCGCACACCAAGACACGGCCCAAAGCCCGACAAAGACCTGCGGTCTCCCATCCCTCGCGAGCGCGCTCCCGAACGAATCCCTAGATGACGACGTCAAGCTAAGCCGACTAGTGCACGACGACGCGTGCGTGTGTCTCCCGCCGACACTAAGGCCACTGCGTCTGTCCGCGCCTGTCTCGCCCGACAAGCTGGGAGACTCGAATGCATTCCCGATCGACCCGGCCTTGCTCCCGCTTGGTCATCCGAACGGTGCGTCGCCCGGAGCGAGGTCGGCTGGGGTGTCCTCGGGCGCTGGTACGCCCGAGGGACGAAGCCAGAAGGCGAAGCGTGTGATGAGCGCTGGTCTGTGTGTTCGGCGTGTGCGGGGAAGTAGCGACGCGGACCAGATGGTGGTCATTAACACGACGCGCGCGACGACTAGTCCTATCAAACCGTTTGCAGAATTACTGAACGCGAGTCGATACAGCCGAGGACGAGGACACCACATGGACAGCAGCTGCTACCGGTACGGCCCGGAACAACCGGATGCCGGACCGTTTATCTGGCCGAACGCGACGGAATCGGATGGACGTGTTTGCGGGCCGCTTCCCCGGCGTTCTATCCGGAACGATTCGTGAAATTCATTCTCTCCACCCAACCATCTTTTTCGGATATTGTCAACGTGGGCATGATATATATTTTCTTTCACGACGACCGTACGTGAAGGGGCACTATGTACAATTAGCCATGATCATACCTTCCGTTCCGTGCGCAGGGGAAAAGGGGAAAAAAGAAAATTAGAAACAAGAAATGGACAGAACAAAAAGACGGGTCCGAGTGGCGATAGGTAGACAGTAGAGTACAGAGATATACGGATGGAATGTGAGATTTTTTTGTCATATCATGGGAAAAGTTGAGACGACAGATAAGGAAGGGAAGGAAGAAAAAGAGACCTTTTGGGGTAGAGGGGACAGCGCATGAGAACAGAAAGGAACAACCAATGTAAGCAGCAGTTGATAGAAACCTCTGACCGGCTAAAAAAAACAAGAACAGAAAAAACTGGAGCAGTAGACGCGACATAAACAGCTGAAGATGGTGCAAAGAGAGCGGAGAACTGGCACAAAATTACAAGTGTATTGGTAGGGTATGAGGGGGGAAATTGTGAGCGTGACCATGTTCTCCAGTGGTACGAGACAAGAGAAAGAAAAGAACAGCGTAGCGTATAAAAGATCCAAGATAGAGGTGCCTGCCAATATCTTAACTTTGGAGATCCGCCCTCCTGGTGAAGCGCAACATTAGCACATACAATACAAGATGCAGCGACAAGCGTACGTACTCTCGGATGGTGTCGTACAGGAATTTGTAGCTTCGTAGGTTACCCTTCAAACGACGGATATCAAGACTGTAGGTATCTTTGAGGCGATCTATCCGTGTCAGTTCAACTGAGAAGCGGACTTCGTCCCCTGCATCCTCGGCAACATCACCGTAAATAGGCTCCACGACACCAGACGGGGGGGCGTCTACAGGTGAAGGTGCAGTTGTAGTGTTCTCATCGTCGAGGGACAGAGAAGGGTGTGTGGAAGGTACGCCAGAAACCTGAGACGACTGTCTTCGCATCAGCAGACCTTTGAGCATGGTACCCGGGGAGGAATGGGACGGGACAGGAAGACCACGTTTGTCGACCTATACAATCCTTGTTATCAACAAACTTACCAACAGAAGGCAAGTGACTTACGCCATTAGATGCCGCTGATCCCACCATCGTGAACGCTGCCAACCCAGTCCCGCTTCCGACCGAACTAAAGCCCAAGCCGACGGTCCCACCGCTCTTCTTCCTCTTTGCACGGACGCATCTATATTTGTATTCGCTTTCAGCCTTGATGTCCATACCCATCTCTTCCAAAACCTTGCAAACATGTTTGATAACTTCTGGAGGCGGCCTGGTGGTAATCGTAGTCTGGTCGACAGCGCCATGGTGGATACGCAAGACGTCCTTGGCAGGGGCCGAAGCATTGAACTTCCACCCAGCCCTTGAGAATGAGAACGAAGTCTCCCCAGCCGACCGACCCTGACCTCCGTTCTTGTCCAACTCTGCCTTGGAACTCGGTGTCGGAATCTGCGACCGCGACGAAAGGTCGGTGCCAGCGCGGATAGCGGCCAGATCGGGAGTGTCCTCCCCATCAGGTTTGGCATTGCTCTTTCTTCTGAACCATTGCATCACATTGCGAGCTTTGGTTGTCGATGCAAGCATATCGTGGGTTTGGTGCCCATCCTTGACCACGCTAGGGAATACAGTGCCACGATTAGTGTGAGAAGGGGAATCAGTGGAGGATAGTGGTAATTGCTTCTCAAGATCGCGGTTATCCTTGACCGGGGTCTCTCCAACAGGAGTCTTGCCTTTCCGCGACTTGATGGTGCGACTGAAGGGTTCCACCATGACCGTGAGGGTGTTTCGCCTGTTCTTCTTCGCCGAGTCTGTGGGACTAGGTGAAACAGGGCTGAGGAGCGCGCTTTTAGACGTGTCGTTGGCATCCACAGATGGGGGTGCACTCTTCTCTTCCGCCACGGGGGTTCCAGTAGCTGAGCTTTCGGACGGGACGCGAGACCGCGTACCGTTGACAGCGGGTTGGTCGCCATTGGCGCCGAATATTTTTCCAAGCCCAAACTTGTCCACCGATAGCCCCTTGCGGTGACGGCTTGACCCAGAACCCGTCGAGCCCTGGACAGATTTAGATGATCTGTCTTCCACGTTCGTGGTAGGACTGGCTGGGGAGATAGCAACCGATGGCGTCTGAGCCTGGTTCTCACGCAGCCCGAAAGAGGGAGTGAGGTGTGTCGTATCAACACGAGTAGGAATCGATGGAGGTGCTGGCAGCGGCTTCTTCGTAGACGCCTCGATGTCGACGGTGGGTATCACGGTGACTTTTTCTCCAGGCGCACGGGAAGTGGACGCCGTGCGGTCGCGAGATTCGCGATCCTGTTTAGTATGGGTAGTGGATGGGTCTGCTCTCGACCCCTTGCCATGGCTAGATCCAACCCGTTCTTGAGAGTCGCCAGGATACTCCACTTGAATAGTGTGTCTGAAACCACCAGCGGCTTTCTTCTTTCCTGTATCCGCAGGGGATTTTGCAGAACCATTGGGAGGACGGGGGGTGTCGAGATCTTGATTATTAGGAGTAAGGGATTGTCCTTCATCCGGTAATGAAATCGTGACGGGAATATTGACACTAGTTGAAAGCGCAAACGGATCGTCATCAACGGGACCTGTGGACGAAGCAGGGGTGACAGCAAGAGAAACAGCATTGCGAGAGTGAGGTGCAGTTTGAGATGATGAGTATATCGACTGATCGACGGAGGTCTCGTAGAGGTATTCTGGTTGACCTTGGGGTAAATTATCTCTATAGGAATGGCTCCTCGGAGCCGTGGAAGAGGAGACATTGAGCAAGCCTTCGACACGAGCACTTTGGGTACGCGCGACTTTACCAGGTTCAGATTGAGCTGCTGCATGGCGCATCTGTCTCTGATAAGCAAGTCTCTTCATCTGGTGTTGTTCCATGGCGGCACGCTCGAGATCCTCCACGCCGTTGGAGAAGATGTGAGCATAAGCCGACAACCAAGGGTGTGCCATGATCGAACGCAGATCCGCGCGACGGGAAGGGTCAGGGACTAGCATTATGGAGAGGAGATCTCTGGCTTCTGCAGAAACATAGTCGGGGAAAGAAAGGGGGGTATTAACAATATACTTGTACAGGAGGTTGATGTTGTCGCCATCAGGGTTAGCCGGATCGTCATCAAACGGAAGGTAGCCGGCGAGCATGGCATAGAGGATGACACCACAAGACCAAATATCGACGGCGGAACCAACATAGAGCCCCTCGGAGATGACCAGTTCTGGGGCAGCATAGCAAGGAGAGCCACAGCTGGTTTGCATGAGATCATCAGCACGATGTTCGAAACGATTAGCGAATCCGAAATCTGTGATTATAACGTTACGGTTGCGGTCGAGCAGAAGGTTTTCGAGTTTGAGGTCACGGTGAACGATTTTCTTTTGATGAATATACCAAACACCGGAAATAAGCTGGGAAAAGAGTTTTGTAGCGTCTTTTTCTTTGAGGTAACGGTGGGCCAAGATGTGGTCAAAAAGCTCGCCACCTGAGGCATACTCGAGAATGATGCCGATGTACTTGTCAGTTTCGATGACGTCGTAGAGCCGTACGATATTGGGATGCTTCAGGGTCTGAGAGAAAGGTCAATAATAGTAACAAGATCGTTGTGGATACATGCATACCCGGAGAACTTCGATCTCGCGTTCGACCTTTGACATGCGGACAGAAGTGTCAACATTTCCCCGGCGTATCAACTTCACAGCAACCTCTTCGCCCCACTGACTGTGCAAGCCGAGTTTGACCTTACCAAACTCGCCCTCTCCGACGGTCTGCAAGAGTAAATAGGGACCAAACTTGGGGATGGTTCTTCTTGGATGGGCAGCTGCATAGGCTACGGCGGCAGGGTGGGAGTACACGTCACGAAAGCCAGGCTGATCGTCTGCACCCTGGTGTTGGGGAGAAACGACTTGGTGGGAGGCTCTCTGTCTTCTTGAAGAAGACGGGTGGTTTGGGACGGCTGAAGGCTGAGCAGAGACCGAGACTGGACGAGAGGCAGCATGCTGTCGCGCAGAGTCTGGAATTTGAAGATTGCTCATTGGGGCTGAGATGTCTGCACCGACGTGACAAACGCGTCGCCGTGAGCAGAACGACAGAAATGAACGTCGACACTCACCAGTTTGATCACGACGCAGCTGGGAGAAGAGAAGAGACGAGGAGCGACAATCCGGCCCTCGAACTTGCAAACGTGCGAATTGATGCGGCTTTCTTTTTCCTTTGGCTCAATCCCCAACTCAACACTTCAACAACACGACTCACCAGATCACTTGGCAGACGCTGTCCGACACCGTCCGTGCGCGCATACAACCAGGACACGGTCCACTGCCAAGTCTTGATCACTCAGTTGACCCGTCGATCTTTCAATTTTAAAACTCAGACAGCTCCGCGATTCACGTTCCGACGGAGGCAAGTTTCGGGCCGAGCGGGTCGAGCTGTTTCCAATGTGGATTGGATAATGTGACACGGACTAGACCTGACTTAGACATGGAGCTCCACCTTGCCAACTGCCACCAGTGCCTCCTGCAGCTCTGCATCTGACAGCGACGGCTCCACCCATTCCTTAACAAACCTGTCCACCTGTTCTGAGGCCCTTCCGATGAACGTTCGTGGATCCAGCAGCGCTTCAAGGTCCCCCTTGATAGGGTCAAAGTATGCATCCCCGCGCACACGTTCAATCAGGTCGTTCTCCAGTCCCAGGTTTTTCACCTGCTGTGCAGCCTCGTGGGAGAGCACCTGGCCAGTCGGAAAAAAAAAGAAAGCCAACGGAAACAGCCAACGGAGTGAGAAATCAGCGGTCGTGGATCACATCACCCGTGACAGCAAAACTTAGCTCACTCTGATCTTCTCATGCGCTTCCTGCCTATCACCACCCTTTTTGACAATAGCCATGATCAAGTTTTCGGTTGCCATGAACGGAAGTTCTTGAGAAATTCGCCGAGCGATGACCTTGGGATACACCACCAGCCCTTCTGATACATTTCGCAACGTCGACAGCACAATGTCCGCAGTGAGAAACGCCTCTGGGAGCGTCACCCGTCGATTCGCGCTGTAGTCGCATCAGCAGTCTCATATTGATTCGTTTCGCGAGCAAACTTGACCTATCGTCCAACGTCCGCTCGAACCATTGCACACTAGACGTCATCAGCGCGTTCTGGTGTAATACCATCAGATGTCGTGACAAGCTGCACACACGCTCAGACCGCATCGGGTTCCGCTTGTAGGCCATGGCCGATGAGCCTATCTGAGTCGACTCAAATGGCTCCTCGATCTCCTATATCGGCGTCACACAACCCCATGCATCCTGCAAACGGAACACACTGACTTTCAGATTAGCCAGCAACCTCAAGTCAGTTGCAATCTTGTGGGCAGTCGCCCCGAGTGACGCGAGCGGCGCTAAGACATCAATGTCGATCTTCCGCGAGTAAGTCTGAGAAGTGACCGGATACGCATATTCAAATCCACTGAGCTTCGTCACGAGTTTATCTAGTTCTTCTACTTTGTCGTGGTCCCCGTCGAATAAGGCTAAAAAGCTCGCTTGTGTGCCTGTAGTCCCCTTTACACCACGGAATCCGAGGTCGTCTCGCGCACGCTTGATATTTCGCAGATCCCACAGGAGCTCCTGATACATTGCCGCAGCGTGATCAGGCAGGTCATCCGTCATAGAACGGAAATTACCTGGATCCAGAGGGTCGCACGTTTCCCGACTGTCGTGAGCTGCGCAGGCTGGAAGTGCGTAAATCCCAGAGTTGGAAGGTCACTGTGTTGCACCGCGAATGTTGAGAGGCGTGAGATCAGAACGGCAAGAGACTTCAGTAGATAGCCAAGTCCTGTTCGGATGAAGATCAAATCTGCATTGCTGAACTTCGACTCAGCTTGGAAGTCAAATTGTATCAAAATGAGCACACGCACTCTGTCACATAACAGGAGGTGGCGCCCAGGCTGCAAGGACGCACACGTCCATGAATATCACTGTGAAGTCGTGAAAAAGAAATGGTAAACTGAACTGTATAATGCCTGCCGCAGCCGGGGCAACTTGACCAAATGTATGAACGTGCGCCATGACATCGTGGCGACGCTTCTTCTCCTCTTTCGCGGCAATGTCAAATTGTTCCGGAGTTAAATCCTATATTTCCAGATTCAAAGGATACCCCGACAACTTGAACGTATTTCATACGAGGTTCGCCTTCATCTGTTCGAGAGCTTCATCACCGATCGGAAGCCCGAGTTGCTTCTCTGCGATGGCAAGGTTGAGCCACAACTGTCTCCACGTTTTGAAACGGTTCTAGAACCATCCAATACTGTAAAGCAAGAACATTGCTTGCAATGGGACGGCACGCACCGCCGAGGAAAACAAGTAGGACATCTCCTTGCTCGCATAGCGGCTATTCCACTGATTGAACTCTAACAACTGCGATGACATACACAAGGTTCCTTTACCTCGATAGTGGCGTCTGATATGTTTCAAAGGCCTCCATCTTTAGCGTAGATGGTGGTAACGAGCACAACACCGTGCCCGGCGAGTATCGGGGTATATAGATATGATGCTTACGTAACTCTATATTGGCTCCCATTTTGAAACCACCTCAAACTAGTACTAGAATGTACGCTGCAACCCGATCAAAGGTAACGAATCTTGGTTCCAGTGGTACATGCGACAAACTAGCCGCAGCTTCGAAGAACTGGTCTAGACTGGCAATTTATGCAGACCGTGGCATCATTGTACTAAATAAACCTCCATACCTCGTTTGCCAAGGGTCCAACGTGCAGGATGGTGGAGTAGGTGCTCACGGCTTAGTACATGACCCCCTCAGTTAACGTTTATTCATATTCAGGACCGAAAGCCAAGGGAGAGGAACGTGGACAAATTCAATGATCTTCTGTCAGGCGAGTGTTAATTCTCTAGCGATGGACCCACTGCGAACTCGTCACCATAGACCTCAAGGACCACTTTCATTTGGATAAAGCACCTTATACTGTCCATCGTCTGGACAAGGTGCGTAGGATGCTGTCATCCGGACCACATTCATCACAGCCTTACTTTGCAGTCGACCACCGGGGCGCTCGTCCTCGCCAAGAATCTGATCGCCGCGAGACAGTTGGCACAACAGTTTCAGACCAGATCTGTCGGAAAGACCTATCTGGCACTAGTAAGGGCGGGCGCAAAGTCGTTTCAGGCGCGAAGCGGCGAAATCAGGGACCCCATCGAGACCGATGGCGGGCACGTATCAATCAGTCAGGACTGCAAGGCCAAGTTTGCGGCCACAGATTGGGAGCTCGTGGCGTCCTCCGTCGGTACTCTTCGCGGACGCTCCACTTCATATCGGCTCAAACACGTTGTCAGCCCAAGGCGCCCCTTTCTCTACTCAAACTGACGCTCCACACCGGGCTGAAGCACCAGCTTCGTGTCCACCTCGCTCATTCATTACAAGGTGTGTCACATGAACATTTCGTTTTTGATTATTGATGCTGAGGATGCCTAAGCACCCATCCTCGGAGACCCTGTTTACTCCCGCACCCCAATCTCCGAGAAAGTTGCCCGTGCTATCAGAGTTCCTGAAAATAGAATTTTTCTACATGCATCCCGTCTCTGTTTTTCTGTGAGCCACACCACAGGCATTCCCGTCACTTCTCGCTTGTCACAATCTGATCGAATTCCTCCGTTTTTCCATTCAGCGATTCAGGAAAACAGGACCCAACAAACATTTCCGGCTCGAGGTGGCAGCTGCCCTTCCGGGCGACTTTATAATGCTCTGCAAGGATGCGGGTATCCCTTTGGATAAATGGGATACTACCGGTGGGTTGTTCATCAATGGCGAACCTGCCGGTCATGAAATATCCGACCTCGACGGCAAGTGGCTCAAGTCGAACCGTCGCATGATCCGTTGAGCTAGACGTCGAGAGACTGCCATGTTCCGACAAAAGTACACACCAGCCGTTCTGCCAGGTACCACACCCAACGTGTGTTTATTTCCATCGACGCGTTCCTTGGGTCGTTTCCATGCTATAATGATGACAACCGCTACTGCTGGACGTTGAACCTTATTAGTCACGATTCTAGCCCCACCACCTATTCCAACGGGGCTCCCTCGTGTTTACATCGTTGTTCGACGGCGACTAAGTATGATACTACGTTACACTATCCAACGATACGCTCGAGAAGGCGAGAAGACTGATTCCTATCAGCTTCGCCATCAGACCGTATCTGTCCCTAAGACGGTCGTCGTTAATGGCTAGATGTACATCCAAGAGGCGTGAAAAAAAATAAGTAGGCTAGTTCACAGTCCATTCGTAAGCGGCGACGTCGGCCAGCGACGCCAGCCCTGTCGTGCTCAGCGGGGGGTGTGGTGCTTATTCACTGGAACGTCGCAGCGCGCACAGGTGGGTGGGGGACCACTGGTGCCTGTGATTGGCCCGAGAGCTGGATTTGCCCTTCTTGCTGAGCCTTGAGCAAGTTGCCGACACCCACCGCGATGGCACCCACGGCTTGGGCGACTCCCGAAGCGAGAACCGTGCCTCCGGTGATAGCAGGGATAGTAGGTAATGTTCCTGCTGTGATAAGCACCGCACTGAGTGTCGTCATCGCTCTTGGGTGTTCTGCGGTGAGGAAGTTCAGCGCGTGGCATGCATTGAGTAACCAAGTGGGCACGTTGGACACAGTTGTGACGGCTGTTCGAATAGTTCCATCAGTGGGACACGTTCCGACACATCAAGGTACGACCAGGAAGCCACATACCTTGGTTATCCGGCGCCGGTTGAGTTGCGACAGGTAGAGGTGGTAACGGGGCCTGCACCACGGCTGTCGACGTCGACACCACAGGGTCCATGGTTTGTGAGCGTTGTGGTGTCTTGTGTCTAAAGGCAGTCGTCGCAGCGTGAATCGCTGTCTCGGAGAACGCCTTGACCGGGTTCGGCCGAACGTCCTTGGGTGGAGGGGTGGGTGCCTCAGCGGCCGTCGCGTCCAGCTTGGTCACCTCGACGAACTCTGTGTCTTTCGAGCTCCTGTCTCTCGAGGGTTTCCAGCGAGTGAGCCAGCTCCCCGACGATCGCCGTTGTACCGTGACGGGTGTGGTGGCAGTAACATCAATGTCCCCTGAAAGCCAACAGGGTCAGTCCGAATCACCCCAAGGCCAGCGATGGAATGACGTACATCCCATGTTCTTCATCGCAATTTTGAATTTCTTCCAGGTCCAGCGATATTTACCACCGTTCACTTGCGCCATGACGTTCTTGAGTTCAGTCAAACGGGCTCTGGCTTTGGGGCCCATGTAATGTTGAGCGACCTTGTGCCAGTATTCTTCCGGCACCTTGCGCTCGACGCAGCCCGATTTAACCTTTTCAAGCCACTCGTCGACGGACGCATCTTTCTTTTTCTCTCCGTAGAACATGGGTGGGTTGGACCATGCATCAAAGACGGGGTTGAGGTCAAATTCTCTGATCTTGAATGCCTCGAGCATCGTAAGTGAGGTCAAGTTGGAGCGAGGGGAGTGTAATGAAGAGAGGGCTCGTGCAGTATAAAAACGGCTTCGTTGTTCGTAATTCAGAGTGGGCCACAGTTTATAAGTAGATCGCGTGCCAACCTTGCGGCATTCTTCCGGGGTAACAATGAGAGCTGAGCTGAAACAGGACCCCTGAGAACTCTGCGTGGTCCACGGTCTGTCGGGATACACATCTGAATCGGGTCCACGTGTTTCCAGGATAGTATTGGCGGGGTAGATACACAGCCCCACGCGGTGCAAGAGGGGTCATCAATTGCGATGTCGATGGACACACGCGCCAAACTCGTCGCACCGCACAGAAAGCGGATAGTTGTCGCTGACACAATTGTTCTACAACAAAGAAAAAAAAAATAATCAGCTGTGGTTCGGTAGAGCAACATCAAACAGGAAATAGTGTGGGAATTACCTCAGACACCCTTTGGTGGTATCCCCATACCAATGGAATGGATTTAGCAACGGATGCCATCCACAATCAAGGGGTAGGTCCATTTGGGGTCTCTCGATGCGTGCATCAAAACGAATCGATTCGGAAGATCGGGAATTCCCAAGGCCTGATTTCACGTTCTAGATGATGGCATGAATGTGAACGGCAAGGACAACACGAGGCAAGACACACTGCATTGTGCTACCGAGTAGCCGAACTTAGGGTACCAGCCACTAATCAGCGGTAAAATGTAATGTAAGCTCCACACGGCTATTTTGCGGCGGGGCCCTGCACGCGCTTACCTAGCCAGACATCTGATGCGGCTGCAGCCCTTCGAGGGCACTCTGGGAGGATTGGTAACTTTGGAGAAACTACCAGATGGTTCCATTGGGCGTACGCAGCGTCATTTGTGTATAGGGAAATGACCAGGTGCCACCCTTCATTCTAATGAAACGCAGGGAGAATTAGGGTCCGATGTAATCTCCATGGATGCGGTCGACGGGCACCGGTCAGGTGGTTTCTCCGTAAGAATTCCCCAGCCTTGCTGGCTCTAGGTAAGTGTTATAATCCTTTGGGCTCATTACGCGCACCGAACGCCACGCTTGCAAAGTCGCACAGCCCACGCGCCGCATCAGGTTGCGCCAACTCCACATCACAATAACAGTGTATAGGTCTGGGCGTCCTCAATGAAGCCTGCAACACTTGAGTTGGCATCGACGTCGATAGCAGTTATGAGGCGGAGACTAAGCAGACAACCTTCCGATTCCATCCTCGGGACTATTGTGCGATGTTTACCTCCGAGGTCGATTCTAGAAGGAATTCTGGAAGGACGCGATAGAACACGACAACAGAGACTCTAAATCAGCAAACATCAGCAACGAGCCCTACAAAACTTCGCTGCGACCCACTTGTACTGAACCTAGAGGCAAGGCGCGTTTGTCGCAATACTCGCTTAAAAACGTTTTTCAGCCAGGTGAACATGGCACACATTCGACGTCCCGATTACCATTGATGCAAAAGCGGGTTATTGCTTGACCAATAAAGCAAAGTCATACCAGCAGGGTGACGAGTGTCCTGACTTTGAATTGCGAACGAGGATCGGGCGTTGTTGAGGTTTCTCCGACCACAAGACATAAAGCAGGGAACAAGAAAGCCATGCGTAGGGCCTGCTTGCTAGGTCCCGGTATTTAAGTGGCATGGAGCTAGGGTAGAACTGCCCGTGGGTCCTACTCCGCAGAACACACCAGCCAAAATCCTTGAGGTCGTCAAGGAGAAGCATCGTGGAGCTGCGGAACACCGTGAACACCGCCGTGATAGTGAATTCACATTCCTGTCCATGAGCCCTATCCAAACGGTTAAGTCGGACCTGGAGTGATTAGAATTTTCATGAGTTCGTTGAAAGTCACATAGGCGATTTTCGAACACAACTCGATTCAATAAGCCTGATGTCATGGTCCTAATATGTCAGTTTAAGTGACATTTCAACTAAACCATTGAACGTGTGGCCCTGTGAAAATGATAACAAGAACAAGAAGGATTCTATAGCAGGACGCCGCGTCAAGTGATGGGAGAGACCTACCTTGCTGAAGTACGCCACCCAAACTTCTCAGGCTGAGTCACTGACGTTGACTCAAGAAGGTGACGGTGTTTGTCGCAACGGCCCACTACGTTGGCGCGTGAGTAGGGAAGTTGCCGACCAAAGGATCCATCTGACTTACGATTTTGCCAGGTGAATCTTCCAGAATTATAGTTAAATCCCGCTGATACCCACCACTGAGGTGCCAGACAGTGAGCTGACAATAGTTGAAAAAGTCAGAGATGATCGTATAGTACTCCACCTCGAGTGGTACTTGCTCACGTGACTTTGAAGTTAAAGGGAATCAAACCAAACGCGTTCAGTGTCGGATCTTTCTTGAAGGCGATTTGCCCCTTGAGAGCAGTTCGAGATGTGCCTTCTGGTATCGGACATGAAGCATGGAGCATGATGTATGAGACTGTCCTTCTATATCACCCCATCATCCTACGACCGTGGCATGATCACCGTCTTCGCGGGACTCGGAACTTGGTGCGTGGCCAGGTCCGTCCTTTGCGATGGAAGGCGAGGCCGAAATGATGATGATGCGCCACTCATGAACAGGGGAACTGTTGTACATGCCATTCCACCTATTTCATTTGCCACAGTGTTGCAAACTGACGGTTTCCAGTGAGCTTTCGTCGTGCGATCCCACTAACCTCTGACTAACTCGGCTTTATTAGGACAAAGCAAAGGAAAACCAACCCTCTGGCTAGTCGGTAGATTTGAGTCTCTTAGAGCGAAGAATGTGCCTACAACGGACACGTTCACTTTGCAAAGTGATTCTTGGTTTGCTGCCTCTTTCTTGCTATGATCTGAAGTAAGATCGGGTTTCAACGATAGTGTCTCATATGGAGGCGATGATATCCAACGCCATTGCAATTTGAGTATATTTTCACCAACTTACAAAGGATGGAGGAAGCACCACCAGACTAAGGAACCCGTGAAACCACTTCGGGAGTCGGTCAGTCCTGAGCGAGTCTAAGTCCTTGCCACCTTGGAGTGCCAGGTTTTAGAGGAACACAAATCTCGTCATAGCATCAGAGTCATGGTCGACCCCGACCAACTCGCCATCCGGTGTCTCTCTTCATAGCTGGCATGGTCCTAGAACGGTGCGCCCCTACAGTCAACCGAGAAGTACGATCACACAAACTGGGTGCTGAAACTTGAGAAACTGGGCAGAATCACGAGTGTCCTCAAAATCGACAAGTTCTATTCGTATGTCGGATCCCCGACACCAAATCGGCGAGACTATTGTCATTGCACGACACGAGTGATTACGGATGCCCAGAGACATCCCATTCTTAACGTCTTGTCACTCTTGAAAAGAGTGACCCCAAATGCCTTGTCCGTCAGGCTCAAGTACATGGTAGACAGTGATCGATATTCGGAACGGAAACAAAGCAGTAAGTTGTATGAGCTGTGCACATTATAAGTTGGCTAGTAACCGCACTCAAGAAAAGAGAACGAAAGGGAGAAGAAGCCCCTGGCAGCTTGAGCACCTCTGGTCTCGTTCCTCTTCGACTGGGGAAATGTTCTCCTGCTAAAGATCGCACTCTTGAGTGCCAGACGATGCCACTGACGATGGTCATGACGCGTTTCAAAAGGTTAAGGCGATGACAGGGAATGCAACGAAGCTAACCATATTCAAAGCAACGCCGAAATAGTGGATGTGATCTAATAAAATGTGTCTTGTCAGTCACTGATGTTTTGAATCTCGCTGAGCTTGTACTGCAAAAGCTGGTTTGCGGGGTTCATTCTATTAGCCTATCTCATGCCAGTAGTGTTGTGGTTTAAGACTCATGTCACTGTTGCGGCCTGGGCATGGACACACGCTCGAATGCGTCAAAGTGCTTCGTGTACGTCTTTCTTTGCATACCCCAGTGTCTCAACTTCTCGCTCTAATCTACGATGGGCCGCTATCTAAGCACCAGAAACCCACCGCATAGTGCCCTGGGAGTCTCTGAGCCCAACCCGGAGCATGTGCAACGAGAAACGTCTGGACTTGAGCCAGAGTCACAAGCGCCCTCTTCCCCAGCCCCCAAAACTCACGCGAGCGATACTGAAGAGGTCGTCATCACAAGTACCCATTCTGATTCTCTAGTAATCCGCGGCGGCTAATGACAATGTAGGAACTCAAGCAACAGACCTCGCTCTTCACCTTGGACGAATCCCTGCCGGCTTCTTCGTTACAGTGCATCACAGCGGGTTAGAATGGAGGACTGAAAACAAGCCTGTCCTGGTGAATAATGATGTCATTGAATGGACGGGATTAATCCCGATATAGGATTTCCACCCTCTTACTGGCATTGGTACTAAAGAGTGTGTAGACCGTCGGATCGGTTTGCCAGCATCTCTCTGATGGCCCGGGCATCATTTGAATTACAGCCCACCTTGGGTAACGGAGAGGAATTGCGAGTGGTGAAAGTGACTGCGGAGCAACTAATAGACCACAGTACAAAAAACTTGGGTAAATCGGACAGGTTTTTGGGCTGCGGGACGTGTGCTCACAGTGCCATAGCGTTCACTTTTCCGGAGGGCGGACATTCACCGTGTTCCTCTCTTTGGGTGACTGTCGGACTGCGGCACAGTGATTCGTTGGTATCGATTATTACACCTCACTGCGTAAGTATATGTTCTACTCAACACCACAGACGGCTAGTTGACATTTTGTCTGAAAGGTCATAGAATTTCAAAGCCAGCTAGATGGCATGACAGATCAAGGCCACGATGCTCTGTTGCGGTACCGAAAGCGTGGGGAAGATCGGGATCTCTCGCTTGCCATCGAACGATTCCAGGATGTGCTCGATACCTGTCCGGTGGATCATTCTTGCTATGCGATTGCCCAATCAAACCTAGCGACGGCAAAATTTATCCGTTGTCAGGTCCACGATACTGATGCTCTTCTTGACGTTCCGCTCATGTTGCATCGAAATGCACTCGCTGCCCGACCTGTCGGTCACCCTGACCGAGTTCGTACATTGATCCAGTTGGCTGCAGTGCTTTTAGTGCGATTCGAGAAGCAGCGAAATCGGGTTGACGGAATGGATGCTGAGACGTTGCTAAGTGAGGCGGTCGACCTCAGTCCAACAGGGAGTAATGAGCAGCAGGCCGCAGTTTCGTTGCTCCTGTCGTGCGATATAACGGGGGCAGCTGAACCAGACAACCAAACATCTGTGGACCCTGCTTCAGGCTCAACAGATATTCTGCATTCAGCTGATGCCCTGATGGGTCAATCTGAGCAGTCTGATGATTTGGCTGTGTTGCAGCAAGCAATTTCGATTTTGGGAGCACTGGCCAGGTCTAGCTTATCCGGGGGTGAACACGACACTGCAGGAGCATCAATACCGAGTCCTGCGTCGCGTAGCGAACTTGAGCACGTTTGGGGGCTAGACGACCTGGAGGAAGCACTTTTGAGGCAACGAAACGCTGTTGCCTTGTCCCTTGATGACCACCCTGACAAGCCTTGGCTTTTGCACAACCTCGGGAACTCCTTGATAACTCGCTTCGAACGATATGGACAGCTGAATGACCTGGAGGAGGCAATTTCGAAGCAATGTGATGCTGTTCGCCTTACTCCCAACGGACACCCCCATAAGCCCGGGCATTTGAACAACCTTGCCATCTCTTTCCGGAAGCGTTTCGAGTGTCTCGGACGGCTGAATGATCTAGAAGAAGCAATTACAAGGCAACGCGGTGCCCTTCTCCTTACCCCTGATGAGAATCCTGAAAAACTGAGCCGTTTGAACAACCTTGGAAACTCTTTAATGACTCGTTTCCGTCGTTTGAAAGATCTAAGCGACATGGAGGAAGCCATTTCTGTGCAACGAGAGGTTGTTCATAGGACTCCCGATGGACACCCTCACAAACCTGGTCGCTTGAACAACCTCGCTGGTTGTGTCAGACTTCGTTTTGAACAACTTGGAGAGCTGAATGACCTGGAGGAAGCGATCTCAATGCAACGGGATGCTGTACAGCTCACTCCAGATGGACACCCTCGCAAGCCTATTCAATTGAACAGCCTTGGCAGCCTCTTGATCATACGCTTTCACCGTCTTGGAGAGCTGAGTGACCTGGAGGAAGCAATTTTAATGCAACGCGGTGCTATTCATCTTACTCCCGATGATCACCCTGACAAACCTGAACGCTTGAACAACCTCGGCGTCTCCCTCATGGGTCGGTTTGAACGTCTCGGGGAGCTGAAGGACATTGAGGAAGCAGTTTCTAGGCAACAAGACGCTGTTGACTTCACCCCCGAAGGTCATCCTGACAAACCCAGCCACTTAAGTAACCTCTGCAATTCTTTGATGGCCCGTTTTGAGCGCCTCGGAGAACTGACTGACCTGGAAAAAGTGATTTTGGAGAGGCGAGATGCTGTCCACCTCACTCCTGACGGACACCCCGACAAGCTTGACCGTCTCAACAACCTCGCCACATCTGTCGAGAAGCGTTTCGTACGCCTTGGAGAGCTGAAAGACCTAGAGGAGGCCGTTTCATTACAGCGGGGCATTGTTCACCCCACTCCCGACGGACATCCTCGCAAGCCAGTTTATTTGGACAGCCTCGGAGGTGTCTTAATCACCCGTTTTCAGCGCTTCGGAGAGCTCAGTGACTTGGAGGAAGCAATTTCGACACAACGTAGTGCTGTTCTTCTTATGCCAGATGGTCGCCCTGACAAACCTAGCTATTTAAATAACCTTGGAAACTCTCTCAGATGCCGTTTCGAGCGCCTTGGAGAGCTGGACGATCTGGAGGAAGCCATTTCGGTCCAATGCAACGTCGTTGATCTTACACCTGATGGGCACCTTGAGAAGCCAAGTCGCGTCAGTTACCTCGGCAATTCTTTGATAATCCGTTTCGAGCGCCTTGGAGAACTGAGGGATCTGGAGAAAGCAATTTCGTGGCAGCGTGATGCTATTCGCCTTGCTCCAGATGGATATCCTCACAAGCCCGACCACCTGAGTAACCTCGCCAACTCCTTGGTAACTCGTTTTGAGCGCTTTGGGGAGCTGGGCGACCTA
The DNA here is from genome assembly GCA_038089295.1 of Xerocomus amazonicus. Taxonomy (NCBI): domain Eukaryota; kingdom Fungi; phylum Basidiomycota; class Agaricomycetes; order Boletales; family Boletaceae; genus Xerocomus; species Xerocomus amazonicus. Next base: position 129,509 of record JBBPKO010000010.1, read on the forward strand.
GAAGAGGCGATTTCAAAGCAACAAGATGCCGTCAAGTCGATCTCTGATAGCCATCCTCACAAGGCTAGTCATTTAATGATCCTAGGGAGCTTTTTTTTGACTCGGTTTGGACGCCTTGGAGAGCTGAAGGATCTGGAAGAAGCAATTCCAAGACAACGTGATGCTGTTGGTCTGACCCCCGACAGTCATCCTGACAAACCTAGCCATTTAATGAACTTTTCCATTTCCCTTTTTTATCGTTTCAAGCGCCTTGGCGAGCTGAGGGACCTGGAGGAGGCAATTTTGAAGCAAAAGGATGCTCTCCGACTTGCTCCAGATGGAGACCCTGGCACGTCTGTCCGCCTGAGCAACCTTGGTATATTCTTAGTGACCCGCTTTAAACGTCTCGAAAAGCTCAGTGACCTGGAGGAAGCGATTACAAAACAACGGGATGCCATCCGCCTTACCCCTGACTCTCACCCTCAAAAGCCTAGTCGTCTGAATAACCTCGGCAACTCCTTGATGACCCGTTTCGAACGCCTTGGGGAGCTGAGTGACATACAAGAAGCAATTTCAGTCCAATATGATGCTGTTCGCCTCACTCCTGACGGTCACCCTGAGAAACCTAACAATTTGATGAACCTCGCACTCTCTCTTTTTTCTCGCTTCGAGCACCTTGGAGAGTTGAGAGATTTGGAAGAAGCAATCTCGAGACAAAAGGACGCTCTTCAGCGTCTTCCTAAGGGGCATCGTCTTATACCTACCCATTTGAACAACCTCGGCAACCTCTTAGGGCGTCGTTACAAGGTTTTCGGAGAGCTCACTGACCTAGAGGAAGCGATTTCAAACCTACGGGATGCTGTCCGACTTATTCCCAATGGACACCCTGACAAGCCTAGCCGTTTGCAAAACCTCAGTTTATGCTTCAAGAATCGTTTTGAGTGCCTCGAAGAACTAAATGACCTAGAGGATGCAATTTTGCACCAACGAACTGCCGTTGACCTAACTCCCGATTCTCATCCCTACAAGCCTGTCTTCTTGTACCATCTCGGCGAAGCATTCCTGACTCGTTTCGAGCGCTTCGGAAAGCAAAGCGACCTCGAACAATCTGTTTCGCTATACTCGCATGCTGCTTGTGCTACGGCAGGTTCTGTTGCTGTTCGTTTCTATGCGTCCCGTCGGTGGATTTTCTACTCTCGTCTTCTTGGCCTTCGCGCCCCCCTTTACGCGTATTCCCTCGCCATTCGCCTCCTTCCCCAGCTGGCATGGATTGGCCTCTCTCTTGCGCATCGTTACCGTGAACTAGTGGAAGCTGCTGATGTGGCGCGTGAGGCCGCTGCGGCGGCTTTGGACTCTGGACAACCAGAAACGGCTGTTGAGTGGCTCGAGCAAGGACGGTCAATTGTCTGGGGTGAGATGTTTCAGCTCCGCAGTTCTTACGATGAATTGTTGTCTACTCATCCGGACTACGCTCGTAGACTTCGCGAGTTGTCTACTGCTCTAGAGTATGCCAGTGCTACTCGCGAAAAATCCATATTCTCGCCCCTGGAACAAACTCTCAGCAGAGAACATCGCACGCCTGAGTCGATCCAGGAAGTGGCTGATAGGCATCGCGCACTTGCCATCGAGCGCGATCAGCTGCTGGAAGACATTCGGAAGTCGCCGGGCTATGAGCGGTTTCTCCTCCACAAAGAATTCCTCCAACTCCGTGCCGCAGCACACGCTGGGCCAGTAGTTATTCTGAACGTAGCGCAGACACGCTGTGATGCATTGATTGTTCTTGCCGATGTTGAGCATGTCATCCATGTACCCCTTCGAAACTTCACTCTAGAGCGGTCTGTCAACCTCCAGAACTCCCTGAGAGGCTTCGTCCGCCAAGCCCGAGATGGGCGACCGATACCACTGGAAAGCGGTGGTCGGATGATCCCCGTCTTAGCCTCCCTGTGGAAATGTGTTGTCAGACCGGTTTTAGATGCCTTGGCTCTCTCGGTAGGCGACAATACTACTTGACCTATTGACTTACACATTGATCCACGGAATAGATCCCTGGGGAACTGTCGCGCATCTTCTGGTGTCCAACAGGGCCGCTTACGTTCCTTCCTGTTCACGCAGCCGGATTTTACGATACCGGGCATTCGCAACCCGGGCACAAGGTCCATGATTTTGTTGTGTCGTCATATGTCCCATCCTTAAGAATCCTTTCACCCCCATCTGGAACTAATCCTTTACTGAATAACAATATCTGTCTCCTCGCAGTCCGGCAACCATCATCGGATGGCCAACGCCAGCTTCCGGGTGTTCAAGCCGAGTTGGAACAAATCAGGACGGTGATTGGAAAATTTCCATCAGCACGAATTACCCTTGTCGAGTCGTCCGTCGGAACGGTTGAAGAGGTCCTCGAGCTGATGAAGGAGTCGCACTGGGTCCATTTCGCGTGTCACGGCGTTCAAGATACTGAGAGTCCTACTGCGAGTGGACTATGTCTCGCAGATGGACGTCGCCTGAAACTGTCAGATGTGATTTCACTGTCGCGTCCCCCCGGCGGACTAGCTTTCCTCTCTGCTTGTCAGACAGCCACGGGTGATGAAGATCTCTCTGACGAGGCGATCCACGTCGCTGCGGGGATGTTGTATGCAGGGTACGGTGGGGTTGTTGGTACGATGTGGTCGATCAGCGACAAACTCGCGCCTGACGTGGCGAGCGGCGTTTACGAACAACTTTTCTCGAACAAGGCAGGTCCGGATTGTCGGGAGGCAGCGCGAGCGCTGCATGTTGCTGTTGGACGGCTTCGGAACAAGAATGTGCCGCTTGATGACTGGCTTCCGTTCATCCATGTTGGTCTCTGAGCTAGATTCTGTTGTGCAAAGGCTTTGGTGGTGTATCATGCTCATGCCTCTAATCTAATTGGTCTATTTATTTATCTGTACCAGTCTATAAACAATTTTGATGTGGTAAATAACTTGTCGTGATTATTATAACATGGTGAGTGTCATCGGTCCTGTAGTGTAGCGGTTATCACTTGGGATTCTGAAAATATCTTCCCAAAACCCAGGTTCGATTCCTGGCAGGACCTTGAGTTTTTTGTGTGTGTGTGAACGTATTACAGAAGGCTACTAAAAGGAGATTGCTAGGTTGATCTTTTGTCTGTCACTTCCACCGCTCACTCGCAGGCGATTCGCTCGGTTGTCTGCGATCGCCACTCGAAATCTGAACTTTTCTGCTATTATATGCCAAAGCGACCCATAGAAAGTTCTCGAAAAACATCTGCTCACCAGTACAAGTCCTCACACACCACCCCATATAAACATCTTCAACATGGCTTTTCATCTCTTCTCCTTGACCTCCCACAAGAATCTCTTACACACGTTACTTCATATCTCGCCCCGCCCTCTCTCTTCTCGCTCGCTCTTACCTGCAGATATCTCTGTGAACATGTAGACGACGACAACACCTGGTTGCGTGCTTTTCTGAACCAGTTCCTTGGGATTGGTCCTGAGCATGAATTCGAGAACGTGCGCCTCATGCTACTCAAACGGACAGAAAACTCTTGGCGTAAAGAATTCATCCTTCGTCACACCATCAGGCGGTGAGTTATTCTCCTCGCCGCTCTAGCAGAATAACTTAGCCCACTTGGTAGACGCTGGGAACGCTCACGAAACCCGACCGTCACCCATGCACCTCAGGACTCGTCCATCGACGGAGTGCATCTCATTTCCGAGAACGGACTCTTGACCTCATCCATCCAATACGGCATCGTCGCACGTTCGATCCCAATCAACGGTAAGATCTTGAGAGGTTATATCGATGCCTCCGGAACAGGTCTTGGCATTGGGAACCCCAATGTCGAGTTTTCGCCCAACGTCTCAGCCTGTGCGATGTCTTCCGATGGCGGTACTGCACGCATATTCTGGGGGAAACGCAGTGGCGAGATTGCACTCAGTGTCGTCAGCCGAGTCATGGACTCCCGCGCCACGTCTAAATTTATCCGATGTGGTCTGAACGACCAGCATGAAGGCGCAGTGCAGCACCTTGTCCCCGACACAGACACAAATACCTTTCTCTCTGGCGGTGGTGATGGGCGTATCAAGCTTTGGGACACCAAGACCCTTCGGCTTTTGTGGTCTACCGATAAACAACACCTGTCCCTCGTTACAGATCCATTCATCAGTATTTCAGGCGGCCTTGGTAGTGGTTTTATCGCCGGTGCGCTGAAGAGCGGTGACATCCTACTCTACGATTTACACGAGTCTGAGACCCCGCTCGATGGTCAACGCGTTCGTTCCGTCTGCTATTCCAGGATTACCCCTCTTGTCCACAGTGACGGACGTCAGCCGATCACTCGGGATGATTTGCTATCGAAACAACGGGTTGCAAAGATGTGGTTGTATCGTACTGGAGAAACGAGCGTGCTGCTCTTTGTCCAGTATACAGATCATCCCCATATATATCGTGTTCATGCAAATATCCAGTCCCATGATGCGATGACCACCTCCTTTGGCGATAGCTCGTTCGGCAGTGTCACCGTTGTAGAACCTATTATATCCGCCCACTCCCGCGGAGTAAACATGCTTATCGCTGGGGATCAGCTTGGTTTCGTTAGCATCTATAATGCAGACGTCCCTCTGCAAACATCCGTGGTACCGTCCCACAGGTTCGAGGCGCATACAGACGGGTCCGTGACAGCCATTTCATGGAGCCCCACCGTCTTTGCGACTGGTTCGGCACAGGGAACCACCGTCGTCTGGGATTCGCTTACGTTAGAACCGGTGCGCTACTTTACCAGTCCTGCGCCTCGTCCTGCACCCGGACACGACTGGGACGCTGTCAGTCAGATCTTAATTAATAAGGAGCTCATCATCATCGTTGTCGGGAACCGCGTGATGATGTGGAAGGTTGGGGAAGCCAACCTTCGCAATCACCAGCTGAAGAAGGTGCGACATGCGGATTCAAAGATAAACGTCACCGCCAAGGGACACCGTAAGCATCCTTTGCGCCATTCTCATGGTCCTCTCTGATGCATCTTTTAGAACGATATGAAATGCACAAGGACATTGCGGAATCCTATATGGAGCTAGAGTATGAGACGGCGTCTACGCAGCGCAGGTATGGTCGTGAGCGCGAGCAGAGGTCTACTCTAGACACGCTCGGTCTCTCGGAGCTCGAGGCCGTCGAGTACGTGCTGATGCTATCACGTGAAGAGGAAGAAGCACGTCAGCAACAAACGAATGAGACTACCGTAGAGGAGGGCGTATTCGAGGGGGAATTTGATGATCTCGCTGATGCACCTACCTCGTGGTCCGGGTCTTCGTCACATACACCTTGGAACCGGCGCAACGATGGCCGCCGGTACCCTCGTATTTCACTTCCAGTTTCAAATGAAAAGGTGCAAATATCGCCGCCGTTTGTGCCCGAACCGATGGAGGCTGGCACGAGCATCAGCCCACTAAAATCAACCGCGATCGGGACTGGTGCATCACCGGGCCCGTTGACAGCACGCAGCACCTCATCGTCGTCCCTGGATCACTTTCCTGCTATGAGCTCCAGTCTGTCGTCGACGTCGAGTTCGAAGCGAGGGACATCTGCAGGTTTTGAGCAACCGCGAACAGCTTGGAGTACTCCCTTGAAATCGTTTTCACCATCCCCAACGTCGGCGTCACCGCGCTCGCGTGTCGTCACGCCGATTAGATCTGCAAACATGCCGTTTTCGATACACACTGGTCAGCGCAGGTCACCTACGGGGGAGGACGATGATTTGAGACTTGCGATCGAGTTGAGCCTCGCAGATGCGCGGAGTAGGGGAGAACAAATGTGAGGGTGAGATGTATGGATATATGGATATGTGGATATGATTGACTAGAAGAGCTCCGTATGCTCCCGACATGCCTAATCTTTTTTCTCTCATAGAGTTCGTGTGTTCGTAGAGCATGAAATAGATGTCTTTTTCTTGATCGCGTGGCACTGGGAAGAAAAGTCACTGACAGTATACTTTATTACTGAATAATGAATATTAATGAACCCACCGGGAAAGTCAGTTCCGAAGAGTGCAAGGGTTTCCATTTTGTCGGCCAAGAGGAATTAGTTAACGAGCCCGGACTGGCGCATCTTTTCGCGAATCCGGTCACAGAAATGCTGGAGGTCACGAGGATGAGACCTTGCGTCACGACTCCGGTGGCGACATATGGTCAAGCGCCTCTATTGAAGTACGTGGATGGGAACGCATGTTTGGAGTGGAACCGGCAAAGAAACGTCGCCAGGTTGGGTTCTAAATATAAACAATAGAAATAGATTTTTATGGACTCGTCCTACCCACAACATAATTCGATTTGTCAAACTGACCCTGAATGAGTGATGATGATTGTGGGGATGAGATAATTAATTATCCAGTCTAGCCGAGCTGTTTTCGTCTCTGCTTTTTGGCGTCCGTGTGTCGGGTTCAGCTTGTATTTCTTTATTTTATACTTTTGCAAACTGTGGAGGAGCGAGAGAGGAGCGGTCGCATGACGCGTAGTCGGCGCGAGTTTATACTAGTGACATGCACACACACGAGACCAGCTTTATTTTCCTTCATCAACGGTTCCCGAGCCCGCTCCAGGTGCGGGTTGTGTCAATGAACCTTTCACCGCGCAATTTGAGGCGAGACTGGTAAGGACCGTGGCTAATGGCGGGAACACTGAAGGATCGGGCGGGACGGAGCTGGACCACGATCTATCTATTTGGCGACTACGAGGTACGAGGACAAAGGGCAACTGGATATACCATTGTGCACGTGATGTGGGCTACTCTTGCAAAGTTAGCAGCAATGGTCTATTTCCAGGTCAGAAATGACCTCAAGGATGTGCTGTGAAGCTTTGGAATCACGGATGGGATCTCGAAGTCGTGCGCCAAGCTCCGGGTGTCCCAAGAACTACCTGTTACCATTGGCAAGAGCGCTTTGAAGAGTTTGGGACGGTCGACCGTCCTCGAAATCCCTACCCGTACCATCACTCGTGGCCATACTCAGGGAAATCGAGACTCCGACTTTTTTCTTGACGAAATCTGTACTATGCTCGCTGCTGAACACCATGTCTTTGCACGTGGGACACGACTCGCCGCGCGGTACTAATCTTATCAAAGGAATTTTGATAGCAACCAACTCTCCGTTTCTGGGGGAGGCCAGCTGACAGCGACTTGGTCTACTGGTACACATAGCTCATGGCTAACTTCCAACCAAATTTTACCGCGCAATGCCACTAGGTTTTCGCACAGCGCTGTAACTTAGCTATTGCTATTACTTCGACCTCTTGCAGCAAGTTTCGGCATCATTTTCAGCGGGCACACCGACAAGTATAAGAACTCGTTCTTTAGGTCCCGGTGGCCCCGCACGCCTCGACAGTTGGACAGTTTCCAGGAACGTATTGGGAAAAGTGGATGCAGAAGACCTATTTACATGATTTACGGAGGGCAACCGAATTCTACCTCGGTTGGACCCCAAAGAGTCGACGACGTACGTGTGGTCCAACGCAGTTCACTGGACCCGTTTCCGAGATAGAGCACTCACCGGGCACCCAGCGTCTGAGAGTCTAACTCGTCGTACCTATCGACGGTGGCTCATAACATCACCCTTCGGATTCCATACCAGAATATAATCGTACTGGGTGAGTTATCAACTGTTACATTAACGGAGAGGGCCGCTCGGCGATTTCTGTCAGGACGAGTGTTGGTGCTTGGCTTTTCCTAGCGGCACCGGGGGACAGCACGCGGCGACCAACGAAAAGAAGTGTCCTTTGGTGTATCAAACCAAACAAGTTGAAGAATAGTCACCGAAAAATGTATACTTTATCACTGAACAATGAATTTTCTATTGAATCCACCATCACTCTGATCATATATTAACCCACTGAATTTCCACGTACTCACACGCTGAATTAGAAGTGATACCCGTACCCGTACCTGGGGGATATCTGTTGTCGTCGTGTCGCACGACCATCGCGGCGGCATGTCGTCGTCATCGATGTTGTCACGCGGTAGCCCTTTGCTTCGCTGTGGTGCGGGTGCGCCGTTGCATAGCCCCCACCGTATGTGCGCCCGTCGTTGTTGCTGTGGTAAGAGCGCGCCATTGCATGCAATCATCCTCGTCGTCGTAGTGTGTGTGGTCTCGCGCTCACCATCATCAACTATGGTGCAGGCACGCAGTCGCATGGCCTTCAACCCGTCACCGTCGAGCCGTGGAAGTGGTTGGCGTGCGCCAACATCCGCACTCCACGTCATCGTCATGTCGCCGTTGCGTCGCCCTCGCCCCTTGTCGTCGCCGTATGTGCACGTGCATATATGCCGTGGTGGTGGTGGACGTCGTGTCGTCCGTGCGATCTCGCACTCGTCATCGTTCATTGTTGCAGTGTGGGCGCATGGCTGCATCACCGTGGTAGTTGGCGGCGGCGGCGGCAACGGCTTATGCACGAGCGTGCGGTCACGCTGGACGTCCAAGATGCAACGTGTGTAACGGACTTGGAATTCTTTTAGCGAAAATGATGAAATCACGGTTATGTATTTGCTGCCGCGAGATGAGGTCGAGCTGAAGTCGAGGTAGCGTCAGCGTTTTCAGGATTCCAAGGTGAGGCGAGGCGCCTGGCTCAAGTTCGCCTCACTTCACAACAGCGCTAGTATTAATTATTCAGTGACTTCCCAAGTGTCTTGAGAGGACCATCCACCATCGAACAGGAATGGACCGAATACAAGTTCCATATTGTCCGTTAGACACAGTATGGTATCGCGTTAGTTGTATAATAAGTCTATGGGATACACATGACTTCTGTACATGTTCTCTTGGCGCTGCATCTCTCATGTAGTGACGAGATTGAAGGCAGCTCAACACTGCTGGTGTTCCGTCGGCGGACAAATCGTAATCTGTGTCGTCAAAACAGTATTGTTTTCTAACCTCTGCTGTTTCCTTTTGGACAGACAAAATGCGCCATGAGCACCCTCATCATAGTAACGGGTATCCCTTGATGGACATTACCTTGTAGAGGAAGTATCGAGCGTCAGGAGCGATCTCGCAGCCCTGGATGACACGATGGTGCTGCAACTCATCCTCGTCAGTCGTCCAACGGTTTCGGAAATGCAGACGCATACTTTGTGGTAGCAGCTTACGGTACCCGCGTCAACAATGCCAAGTGAACACCATCCGGATCGACCACCGCACGCGGGACTTACCAATACCGCTGAATAGGGCTAAAAATACTAGAATGTCACACTTGAGCCACAATACATCTTCACGACATGAACGGGGACGTCTTACCAATATTATTGAGCAGCGCGCAAACCTAAGGGATGGATGAAGACGTGACTGAACCATTTGTGGGGACGAACGCACCGTCGGGGGGACATAGACCAATCCCGCCACAGTGATGTACAACGTCCCCTGCGTGTGTAAACGCCTTGTCAAAGTGGACTCTGCTCGCCGCCTCGGCAACGCTACAGCCAGTAGCACGAACATGAGCAGGTCATAACACGTCGCTGCGAACATGACCGACACGGTCGCCCATCAACCTACATACCAGGAATGACTGCGGGGGTGACTCACTGTAGATGAGGGTTGCGGCAGTTATTTCTGGACGCTCGAGGTAGCTCGAGCAAACGTCATCTTGGCGAACCGACTTGACAACCGCGGTCTCTAAAACAGGGCAAGCGGAAGGTGTTGGATATGGGTGCGAGGAAATATGGGTGAGGAAGCGTGCATACTGAGCGCCAACATGGACCAGTGTCCGAGCGTCACGAGGACCAGCAGGATCTGCACGGAGCGGCTCTCCTGCCAGACCACCCACCTGATCCCAAAGATGTGACGGTGAGACGGAGGTGAGGGGCGAATCGACGTTGGGAGTTCCCTACTCACGTACGAATCATGAAGATGGCTGAGCAGCAGGCCAGCACAATGTGTTCCGCAAGCTTTCGTTTGTCAATCTCGAGTCTCGACCAAACAAGCATTTGACTGAACTCACTCACCAGCGCTAGCAAGAGATAAGCTGTAAAGACCGTTCAGGATCTGCGGTACGCGTGGAAGTTTGAAGCATGAAGAACTCACACTGGCAATTTATTTTATCCATCAGCAAGCTTTTCCCGATCACTCTGTACGTGGACATCAATGTGCTATCTCCACAGTAAAACTTTCAAATATTTACAGCAAGAGAAGGTAGGCAAGGAGAGTCGTGCGCACGAGAACGTACGGAATCTTGACCAATCGTTGTGTTAGTCCTGGGAATTCGGGAATGGCCACTAGTACTCACCAGCGGCCAACGAAAGGACAGGCGGCCACATATCATGTCGCGTTCGACCTGGAATGAATGTATGTATTCCCAGCTAGATCATATCAACACTGCATCACATTTTGCTCGTTAAATTGAAGAGAATAAACATACCCATAGAGACCCAGTAGTAGATACGCAATATTTTCGTCGAGAGTTTCAAGCCATGCCAGCATCTCGACTGCAGAAATTACAATTACAAGACTCACTGACCTCCATTTATGACCTTGGATGTATGTTTCAGGCGAGTTTCAAGATATGACTTGACTGTTTCGTAAAACCAATATCTGTGGTGACACAACTTTATCTTTTATCGTGGCAGGTGTAGTGTAAAACCAGTCAATCGTTACAAGTCCCATCAGTCCAAAAATATGTACGCGATTTATCAATATAAGAGTCAGTAAGAGAACGCAAATTCGGAAAGAAAGATGATTTTATCCAAGCCAGACTATCAAAATTATGAACGATGGTGGGATCCATCAGTGCGCCCTAAAACAGTTCTTGCACAGCCCACTGCGCTCGTAAGGGTGTTGCTCAAACTTCACACAGTAGGAGGACGTGTCAACCAGGCTGTCAAACGGAGAGACGTCATAACCGCTGTTGGCATTGGCCGTCACATAGACTCGCGTGGACAACTGGCCTTCCGTCACGGGACGCCGATCGGGTATGAGAGGGGGAATGGTGGGTAACGTCGACCGGCGTGGCGGCGGTGGCGGTGGCGGTCTCTTGGCGCTGTCCGAGTTGGTCCTGTTCCAGAGGATGGGCAGAGGAACGGGTGGGACTTCCCAGCCTGCCGGAGCAAATACGTCTTCCTCGTCAGAAGGCTTCACGGGCATCAAATGGCGCTCCTCTTCATCCTCTGCAACCGTGCTCGTCATGCTTTGCGTGTCGAATCCAAAGCTGGTCGCCGAGTGCAGGGGGCTCATGAAATCGTGGAGTGATTCTCCATCATCCGCCTGGTCTCCGTGGGCGGGTTGATCAGGCTGTGATTCAAACGGGGAAGATTGATGGGCTCTTAGGACTGGTTCGGTATATGTTGTGGGGAACAGGCCCTTGCGACCGTCCCTGTGCATCCCCAGCCACCAATCATCAAGCACCTCCTGGATCACCGTGATCTCATCTCCTGCTTTAAAAGACAGTTCGTCCGAAGAACCGGAAAAGTCGTGCAAGGCCCTAACGACCTTCTGTCCTTGCTGGGAGGGGGGTTTCAAAATACGTCCGTTGGTTTTTGGCGACTCGACGGGCAAGTCTACGGGCTTGACCTTGGGTGATTTGCGAGAGAACGACCGCGAACTAGGTGGGCGTGAAATTTCTGGGGTATCCGCACCGTTCTTTTCGCTTTCATCCACCAACGCAGTAAAGGTATCCCGGTCCTTCTTTCCGCGCCCTGCGATAGAGCTGACGGCATTCGAGGCCCACCCGGTGACGCTCTTCTTTTTGTTGACTTTCTCGCTTCCGGTCGTAGTCAGGGCGCTGTCAGAGCGCTTACGTGAAGCTTGAGAAGTGGTGCGTGAGAGGGTGGTTGGTTTTCCGGCATCGGACTTGCGTCGTACAGGCGTGAGAGCGCCTGGTTCACCCGCCGATTCCCCGGACGAGGTATGATTTGAAAGGGTGGACCGCTTAGACCGAACAGAAGCAGCAGATGAGAAACCATTTGTGTGGGAACTGGTCCTCATATCCTCCTGTTTTGTTAACGTCGCCCTTGCAATAGAACGTCAGGCACCGGTCAATGGAGAACGAAGGGACGCCTCACTCGTCACTCCACCCGGTTTTCACTTCACTTAGTATTTCAAGGTATTGCTTTGCATAGTTGAGCTGGATATCAAGAAACTGAGTCAGATCGCGTAGTTGCAAGACCTCATTCTCCTGAACGGTCTGGATTCGCGAGCGCACGTCTTCCGAGGTCTCCTCGCTGCATCTACGTGAGCCAAAATAGGAAAGCATAGGGAAACTGGACGAGCTTACAAACGGAGTCGACACCGGAGCAGCTCATCTTCTGCCTCTTGTCGTTCCTTTTCCCTGTCTTTCTTGTTGCCCTTGATTTTTTCAAGCTTGGTGATGGCCGCATCATAACTTAGTCTGTGTATGATAGAAAACAGTGAAGATGGCTTGGAAGTACAAACATCGACTCACCTACGACTGTCCAGTTTCTTACGCTGGTACTCGTAGTCTCTGATATCCTGAGCAAACTTGTTGCACGAGGCGATAAACGTGTCTCGGAAGGTAAGCCCGTACGCCTCTTGGAGGGTCGCAATCTTGCAATGAGCCCTGCCCATCGCGACCAGACACGCTCCTTTTTTTGTGAATTCGGTCCAACGCCGAGCGACACCAAACGTAATCAACACGCACCAAATGCAGAGTCATCGCCGTACTCTTCGCCATGAGTGACCATGACGATACCCAACGCGTCGATCGGCATGAGCTTCTCCGCCTCCCCCGATGACGGTGATTCCTTCTTCTTTGAAAGTACATGGTAATATGCCTCCGACGCTGCCTGCAGCCTAGGTCCGACAACACACGCGGGGAGGGCGGGTGTGCCGTGATGGTATCCATGAGCATCGCATTCTACGGAGCGACGAACAGAGCCCCAGTACGCACCGGGCGATGCCTAGTTTTCTCAGTGCGACATCCTGCTCGAGCTCCTGGAGTTCGTCTTCGATGACGACGGTCTTGTCGCGAGAAGAGATCTTTTCGCCCGCCCACTGAACCTCAGTGTGAGCCTCTACGAAAGGAACGAGGACAGAGGTTGCACACCTGTTTCAGCTTCCCGAGCTACAACAAATGGTCGGTTAATCGTTACCAAACGCATGCTAGAATGTGTACCCACCTGTTTACCTGCCATGACAGTCCTGTCCAAAGGGTCGGTGGCCTGATTTTATTTGGGTCATTTGACCCCGACGTCGGCCGTGACCGGCTGACCGTCGATCATACAAGTGAAACAGCCTTGAAACCAAGACTTGGCAAAAAAAGAAAACAACAATACAATTGTCATTTATTCGTTCTAAACATTCATGGCTTTGATGCCAAACGCATCCCTTCTTGTATCGCAACAGCCTCTTCAACCCACGCCAGTCGGAAAAAATCACTCCGCCGAAGCTCTTCTGCACGGATCGTCGCACCCTCGCTTGGTCCACTTCCAAGGACGCTCTCCAGATCCCGCGACTGCGATTCTAACCATGTCTGAACAAATTTGCCCGGGTCATCAGCAAAACTCTGCAGAAAAACTCGTTTTGTGTGTGAATTATGCAATGACTGCGCAAGGAGTGAAATCTTGGAAAAAAAAAGGAGGCTGTATATCGGATTCAAATTCGGCGGCGCAATGGCGCAGCAACATACCTCGTCATCAAGTTTGCCAAGATCTTGTGTACTTTCTTTGCTTGACTGTACAATTACTGCCATGCGACTCTTCACGGCAGTGTCTTCCATTTTAATCTCGATATCCCAGGCAGACGGCCGCTCGGGGGGCAGTACCCCCGGATTAAATGTGTAATACAGTATTACGGGATCCGGAGGCGTCAGATGGCGGTTCATCAGCTCAGGGAGCTGCTGAAATATGATCGAATCTCCTCCAAAAATCTGGGAATCAAAAAACACCTCAGGCACGATTTCCCACATCATAACGCTGGTCACAAACTGGACGCAGATAGTCGTCCGCCCTTATTCTCCGGCGGTCGACCTTGTCTTGCAGGCCATTCAGCTTGATATAGTTCCATAGCGTTTGCATGACACCTATTCGGCTCTCCTCCTTGATGCCCAATACGTATGCTAAATAACGAATGGGTGCGGGATGCCATGAAAAGAAATGCGATATTTACCCAAATCCGGGCTCAGTTTGTACTGTTCCGGTGTCTGTTCGAGATACATCAGGATCCGGACCCGTGTTGGCTGGTCTCCCATCCGTCTGATCGTAAAGCCATCCAGTGGCGGTTGAACCCCCTGCGGCCGAGGCCACTACCAACACCGACTGTGAGCAACCTCAAGTGCAACAGCTAACGTGCAGGCTATACCTCGACGATGTTGCCGTCCGGATACAAACGGGGATCACGATCGAGTTCCACAATCATCCTCTGGATAAACGTCGAAAACTTTCTGGGCGCCGTTTTATCCCGTGCGCGTTGATTTGGCGGCTGCAGTCACGCATGAAGCCAAAAGAGCCGCTGGACTGTGTAAACAGACATACCTCTAGCAACCGCCCCTCCACCTTGAGCGACCATGCGGGAATGCCTTGTCCCGTTTCAAAATTAACAGTGCCCCCTTCGCCATCTGTTTCACCGAGCTGCCATGGCTGACCCGAGACAGTATGACTGACAAACACCCGCAGCGTCCGCGTCGTCTAAAAAGCTGGTGTGAGCGACACAAACAGCGATGATGCGAAAGAGGCTCACGGTTGGGTTTCGCGCCAACGCATCCTGCACCTCGACTCTCTTCCTCGTCATTGTCCAGTCAAGTCTCTTCTCCATTTCAAGCAGGCTTTGGTACATTTTAGACTCCTGCGCAAAGTCGGGTAGTTGTGCGAGTGCATTTGGGATGGATTTGTCGGTGAGTTTTCGTCGTCTGCAAGGTTATGTGATGAGTATTCCACATACAATATTTTAACAGCTTACTTGGCTGCTTTGACACCGTCCATGTTGACGGATACAAGCAGCGTCCAATTCGGTCCATATTATTGGAGGGGTTGTCAAGTCTAAAATAGTATTTAACCCCCCCACCAAAACATATCATATCATACACATTGTCAGAGATGTAGTACATATTCAATCATATTCAATCAGTCCCAGTTCACCGTCTCATTCGCGTTCTATCAATCCATGGTTAGTCTGCCTCAAACGAACAAGGAAAGAAAAACGCACAGGCTCATCATCGTCATCATCACTGTTACCATCCTGGAAGTCGCGCTCAGAAAGCACCCGTCCCTCGAGCACCCTCCCCATATGTGTCGGCGCGAAATGCACCCCCTTGCGCCGCAGACCGATCAACACCCTAAGTGCATCCAATGGCGACGTCTGGAATGTGTGCGGGGCGTTTGTTTGCCATCGTCGGTTATACGGCGGGATAAACCCATCGCTACCAACCCCCACGCCCTCCTCATCGTCATCCAGGTCCCTCGCGTACACGCACAGGAAACGACAGGTCCGGATATATGTTTCGTAGTCCTTGAAGTACAACTGCCCTGCGAACAAGTTCAGCTGGTCCGTCAGAAGCGGCGAGACCGTCCATCCAGTCTGGACCGCAGAGGTGTACAATGCAAGGTCGTCGCACGGTTTCATCGATTTGGAGACCCGAGGCGTGTACAAATGCAGACGCACGTGGTTGCTCAACCCGATGTCCAGTATCAAGTGGTCGACTTCGTAGGGACTTAGAATGACCAGTACTTCCTTTTGAGCTCTGTTTGCAGAGACAATCCACTGGACAGGACGCACGTACTCGTCAACCTTTTTCGACGAGTTGACCGTATTCCGGAAGTCCGCCGTCACCAGTACAGACGAACTCCAAACGTGCGCCTCACGGGTAAATGCAGAGGTCCCGTCGAGTGATTTAAAGGCTGGGAAAAAGGCTTTCGAGTTTGGCGGAATGATGCCTGTCCTTACAAAGGAAACGACATCCGAATGCATCGAGTGGATGGCCGGTGGTACCCTTGCAGGTCGCTCTATCTGCCGTTCGCGCTCCGCCTCGTGGATGACCTCGCGCTCCTGTTCTTCATCCATGCTCATAACACGAAGATGCGACAACACCCCGAGCTCGATGCAACGTTGCCGAATCGCTGGATTCGTCAGAAAGGCGGGATTTGACGCACTGCGTGGCCCATAGAGATCTTCCAGCCTCTTGGCTTCCGGCTGGAGCCACTTGGCAGATAGCTGCGCCGAACTCAAATTGCCGCTGCTAAAACTAGACCACACGTTGTATCGGGATGCGTGGTCCATCCCCTGTTGCGCCCAATGAGGCGCACGCTGCTGGATATCATCGCACGTCTCCCGTATCGCCCATTGTAAGATGTCCATGGCGCCAATCTCACTCATGGGACCCTTCCCAGCCACATAGCGGATGCGTCGGTCAACCTCGAGAGGGGCGAAAAACATGATTGAGTGGCCATGACCAAGCTTGCGCATCCGCATGCATCCTAAGGATTGTCAGACGACGAGATTCAGTGTCATACCGAGAATTGTACATACCCTGAGCTAAGCGGTCTTTGGTCACACCCGGACCTAGGGTAACGGCCGCACGAAATCGACTCGGAAAATTAATGTCAGTACCACGGGTATGCGCATCGTCAAGATAGACGACGCATTGGTCTAATTGCTGCGCAAAAGGCGAGGATAGCAATAGCTGCGTGCCACCATCTCGCGTGAGCACCGTCAATTCGTCATCCTCACTGAAATAGATAGCTGCTGACGAATTGGGGCTGACAGCCAGCCACGCTTCGGCCAGTTCACGATTTTGGAGATCCAGCATTTGCGCGCCGACGTCCAGCAGGACTCGAATTTCGGGTGTCTGCCCAGCCAGTATATGGAGGAATTCGCGCGTCGTGCATCGTACACCTCCCTCGTGGGTTGTACACTTGTAGTGATTATTTTCTGGTTGAAGCAAATATGCTAGTACTTTGGCATTGGTGCCGCGCTGGTGATCAGGATCGTGCTGAGTAATGTGCAGGGGCAACAGATATTGTCCATCGTTGGTCCCCGAGAAACCTGGTACACCATTTGTTAGGCAAGAACAATAACCAGAGGGTCCCATCACGCACCTGTGAGCAAGCGCTCCCGCTCTTCCGCCAAATCCCACCCTGAACACGATAGTTTCGAGGGGAACTCCTTCGCCTCCCTCGGGAACACAACACGTGAAAGGTAAAAATCGATCGTGGCTTTGTTTCGGGAGAACAGCGGAAACAAGACCTTGCGCCACTGCTCTGACGACTTGATGTTGATCCCACACAGAGCTGGTGGGGATTCCGGCGCTGAGGAACACCCGCGGACCCAGAGTTCATAGTCCACGGATGGATCATCCTGTTTGAGCAAAATTTCAAAGGATGCCTTGAGCTGTTCTTCACTGAGCCCGCCGTAATAGTACGACAGGCAGGTGAGGATGATGGCGACCTCGGGGTGTCCAAACTCGGCCCTCTGTGCGGGGACATCCTTTGCCCTGTATGGGACTGCTAGCATAGTTCGCGTCGGGGCAAGACCGTAGTCTACCCGCCATCGGCGCTCCCGGAATGCGAACAAAAGGATGCCTGTGGCCAAGAGACCACGCAGGAGAAGCAGCCCAGCCCATAGCGCAGACTCCTGTGCGTACTCTTTGACCAGCCGCATTTTCGCGTGCGAGATGCGCTCGTATGAAATGAAGCTCCGAATTGCCTCCTTCTGCTCCGGGCGGAGCTGTCCAAAGCTGAAGTTAGCAAGTCGTCCGTCCATGATATCTTGTACCAAGTAAGAGACGAGCTTCCGACCGGCAGTGTCGACTTGCAGGATGCGTAGATGGGAAAACGACCCAGGCGGTCCGCGTTCGTACTCCACTCCGAGCGGGAAAAGAACCCGCAGGAAGGACGCACGCATGTTTATGAGACCAAGGATCTGTTGCGTCGTCGTCCACCGGTCAGGGAAGCCTTCCATATGTTGCTGGTTGCCAATGGTGTACACCAACTCGTAGCGAACGTGAAGGATCTCGTCGCTTTCATCCAAGATGTCTCGTGAATAGGAGTGCACCCATTGTTGAAGATCCAGCAATTGAGCCGGCACGCTGCTGTCCTGCACCGAAAGTAATTGGTTCTCGACAGTGACCAACTTCAGAGACAAGACATGTTCTGGCTGGACGACGAGAATACCGCGATATCTCATGCATTCAGCCATAATTTCGTGGAGAATGGCTATTCGTTCAGGATCGACCTCGACTGAACGTGAAAACGGAAGAAAGTATATCTGCCTGTTGGCAAGCCCACCGAGGCGATCCACGAGAAGCTGAAACATTTGCGACGTCAACGCCTTTGGGACAATAACGCGGACCATTTGACTGCCATCAGCAAGAACGGCAGCAGAGATAGGGACGATCACGGAAGATTTTCCTTCGCCCATGTTAAGTTGCATAGCTGTATTCTTTCCCGAGCGGGGCGATATCATCTCATTGGCGACATCAACTTGAACGCGACGAATCAAAAAGTCGCCCTGGAGCTGGAATTTGGAATTTAAAAGGTGAATTACGTCTGTAACACACAAGACGTACCTGAATTAGTAGCCAATCAGGATGCTCTTCGGCAGTCCACCCATCGCATCCTTCGTTCTCTGACTCCTTGAGAAACTCTTCATGAAGTCCGTCCAAGTGTAGTCGAAGGAGTCGTCGAGCACGCTGAAGCTCAAGCACGAACAAGGCCAGCCTCGTAAGGTGCTTTTTCCAATGATCCGGGAGTACAATCGGCGAGTTGGACGCAAGAATCCGAAAGATCGCCTGCGCAGTGATGCGCGGCCATTGACCGGAACGTTGGAGGGCGCGTTCGCCGTCGTCTTGCGGACCCAAAGTCAACTTGACGCTCTCCATCGCTTTCAGGTATCTCGTTCGGCATTCGGTATAGTGTTTCCTGAGCCGGTCGGCAACAGGTTTCCTTGTGGCCACAAGGGATGTCTCATTCTTAAGACTCTCTGCACTGGTACGAAGAGCTGAGGCGTATCGAATCTGGAATAGATTCGTCGCGTCTGCCTCGGCCGTGGCAATCAACTGATGCAGCGGGGCAGAGTTAGGAGACGAAGTATCCCGTGCCATGGCGGTATATCGAGGTAATTTGTTATAAGATCTTAAATCTGGTGTAGGTCTGTCGAGCAGCTGGTGCACTGTCAGCAGCCAGGAGACTCGGGAGGAAATATTTTGTGAAGGATGGAATGAGTATTGGATATTCGAAACTGTCTGGGACTGTACGCCCTTCAGAATGCCCTGCACGCGAGTCAGATGCTGCTTAAGCTTCAGATTGCGGTAGCAACTGGAGAAATGATTCTCGATGTTGAGCATAAAGTTCGGCACGTCGTACAGATCACTGTTGAGCATGCATTCCGGCATTTCTGGCCAAGCGAGAAGAAACTGGTGAACCGTTGCTTTGATGTCCGACTCCAGTCTCTTTTTATACATCTCCTGCTGACGCTTGCGCAGATCATTGGAACTTTCTTTGGGTTTTGCGGGTTCGGTACTTTCAGGGCTACGCTCAAAGGCGTAAGCACAGGTGGCAACATAGCCATGCAAGACCTCCGGGGAAGGGCAATACCCTGCCGAGAGATCGTAAGACTCGTCGTTGGGCGGATCCTCCGAAAGGAAGTCTTCCTCTGTCGCAAATGCTACGAACGCGGGGACCAAGTCGAGCAACGCAGACGAAGCATACGCCATCGCAGGCAGAGAGAACAATAGTTGCATCCATTTTTCTTCACCGCTCTCCCGCAGGAGATTGTACGCCGCGAGCCACATCGATGGAATATTGGGGTGTAGCCACGAGTAGTCGTATTGTAACGACAAGGGCGTCGACCCCAATACAGTCACATTCGCCCACGACTTCAGCACGTTCTTCATGTATTTCAGGCCTGCCGCATTTGCAGCGCGGTTGTAGACCATGCTCGCCGCCGCATAAGCACGATACTCTCCCGCGTCAGGCTTCACTACATCTCTGCTCGGGTAGTCCACATCACAATTTATCCCAGAAGGGACACCTGAGAACTCGGGTGGGAATAGATAAGCTGCGCGCAGCGCACTACGCTCGAGCAAGTCATGGTCACGAGTCGGAAACGATTCAAATAAAGAGCTAGGTTGACGTTCCTGGAACAGCTGAAGTCTTTTCCAGCGCTCCTTGATCCCGTTGGCAAGAATGTACAGTTCATGGTGCTGCGCACTCGCCGGAAGATGAAGCCATTCCACTTTCTGCATATGCTTGAGGTGTTCGGGGTACCACGTACGCGAGGGGCACAGGGATGCAATCAGACCTAGGAGTTCCGCGTCATGAGGACTCAACTTCATACTGGACCAACAACTGGCCGAGCGGAGTATAGACAACGCTTCCTCTGTACCCAACCTCCCCGTAAGCGGATCGGCGCTACACCCGCTTGTCAGAGCATGTAGGTAAGCACAGTATAGCTTGTTCGTTAAGCTGACGTTGCCAGTTAGGCAGCCTAGCTCAACATTGACTTTGTAGGTCTGGTAGGTGATTCGGGGTCGATCTCGAGTATCGATCCTGACGTGGACGTGATGGCCCTCCGTCAAGAAGGATACGTCGCCTTCGGGGATAAGGACACATCGAGGGATGAGTTCGTCGGCGTCACCGCTTTTGGACTTTGGTCGAAGCACCAGTTGGTTGGCAAGACCGAACAACGTCCCGACAGACTGGTTTTTGTCGTACACCATGTTCCGGATATTGTTGGATTGGAGGTCCCCATCTTTATCAACGAAAAAGGACAGGCCGTAACGTGGGACAGTAACGGATAGCCGTAAAGGCGAAGAAGGCCGGTGGGGATCAGTTGGCGAGGCGCTGACAATGAGATTTTGCGGGGCCTCAAGAGGCCTTAGAAGGGCCGACACTGTGGCCCAGGATACACTGTGGACGCTTACAAGGTACTCTTGGCCCCTCCACATGCGATATTGCCCAGGTGTGCAATCAATAACCCAATTCTCCGACGAGCTCTGCCAAAGCCTATCAAGAGGCCGTATCTCCAGAATAGACGTAGAAACGTTCAGCCAGTGAGCATGCTCATTCACCAACACAGCTGGCAAGTCTCCAGCGAGCTTTTCTGGAGGGATAAGCTGGAAGATGGCAGAATTAGATGTGTCCACTGGTTTCGCCCGAATGATAAGCTCCTCATTCCTGAGGGCGAAGAGCACCTAGACACCGGGTATGACACTTATTGACAAACTCTTTATCTCCGACATGCTCACCTGGTAACCAGAAATCATATCCCGCGTTGCATAATCCATTTCTGGAAGAGCCGGTGCGACATCAAGTACTTGCTATAAAAATGGTCAATCTTTGGCACACCGATGATATCAGTACTGACCTTGGCAAAAATCTGATTGTACAGTGGGTGTTGCATGATCGCGTGGGGCAATCTACCCAGCGGCTTACCATCCACCAAAAGCGAGCCATCAAGTATGTTGAAGTACACCATCTGCGAGCGTTGAGTTGCCGTGGGTGCAGTTGCACATGAAAGCCAGCGAGAGTTTGGATATTGGAGCGGACTCCACTTCGAACCACGCAGTGTTTTGTAGAGGGGCCAAATCTTGCTAACTGCAAGGTCCACGCCAAAATTGCCGGTGGGAGTTTGGATGGTGTCAATTAGTTCACTCTCAAGGACCAGTGAGAGATGGCGGTCTCGGGCAAGCAGCAATTTTGAATGCGGGGAGAGAGAGGAAATCTTTCCGGGCGTATTGTCGTGGATATATATGGAAGAAGAAAGCAGCATCTCGACGTCTTCTGAAGAGGAGAGTACCTCATGGATCACAGTAGGATCAACATCAAAAGTGCTTCGACAAATGGCGGCAGTATCCCGCAAAAGGCCACGAAGCTCTTCGTCGTCGTCCGACCCAGACACTTTGCTTGCTAACTCAGTCACCCAGGAAAACACCCTCTCGCGCACAGCGCGAAGAAGCCCAAATACTTTCTGGGAGACGATTGGGTCAGGGTCTGACGCAAGAAGACGGCAAAGTAGGAAAGATATAGTGTCCATAGTAACTCCCTCCAACCAGTTGGCCTTGACATCCCTAAAAAGACCTTCGAGCTCTTCAATGAGCGCTTCACAAAAAGGACGTTTTCGGACTTCTTGGTGCCACGCCCACCCCGCGTTGGAGAGAGGGCCAACCTGCGAGACAGCCTGGACTAAGAGAGAATGAACCTCGTAACGTCGGAACGTCAACGACCGTGCTCGAAGCTCTCGCAAGATGTTGAGCCACTGTAGTGCACCGCCACTGCGCAAGTGCCCAAATGCCAGAAATTCATGGATAGAAAGGTCCTTGTGGCAATCAAATTGGTTTGCCATCACCTCGTTTGACGTGTGGGAAGTGGAATTAACGTATTTTTGAAGGCTTTCATAAGGCCCGCTTTGGAGCTGGTGCGTGCAATACTCGCTGAAATTGACACGACCTAGTGCCTCAGAGACAGGAACACGAACTTGCTTATCAAAGCTGCTGAATTTCAGTCCATTATTGACACAAACCCGTTTCTGCGTGGCCGGTATAGATACTTTGCCATAGTGGGTAAGAACGAAGGGTTTGGCGTCAGAACTGAGAGAGATCCGTGATCTTCCGTGCTTTACGAGGTAAGGGCGGAGGGCTCCATATTGGTCGAGCGTAATGTAAGGATCTTTGGGTTTGGGGGCTGGTGAACAAAGATCCACCAACAGATGGAATGTGGCGGTGCGCCACATGTTGAAAGTCACCGGACAATCGAGTTCGAAAACGACTACTTCGGCTAGGTTTCCGGTTGGCAAAGGCCATTCATAGACAGCAATATCAATTCTCCTAAGTTTCTTTTCAAGGCGACACTTTGTGCATTTCTTCGGATGGAATTCGCGGCCGTCCTGAGTAATGGCGGACGAATGATCAGTGTTTATGTATTGTTGCTTCAGATCCGTATGGCGAGCATTCAGCTTCTCAAGTTCGACGTATTTCTTCTGCACATCCCGCTCCGCCGCAGCTTCTATTCTGCCTTTGAGGAGCTGAAGATGCAAGGATCCTCTGTAGTAACGGACTGCAAAATTGTCTACGTTAACCGACGAAGAAAAAACTGACCATCCACTTTTTGATTGCGAGTGACGACGAGAAAGGTATTCATGAGCAAGACGAAGCCGACGAAGGCTAGCAGACCTGCAAAGTAACAAATCCTCTAGAAGACTTCTTGGGATTTCTGGGGAGTACTCTCCTAGCATCGGTATGTCCCGGATGGTTATTTTGTCGAGCGCGACCCAAAGTTCAATTACAGTTAATAGCATGACAGACAGCAGTTCCGGATTACGCCCATAGCTCAGCACCGCGCTTGAGGAGTATTTGTTAGCCAGAATTTCCAGTTTCACGCAGGCCTCATCGTTTTTCGTGACCCGGTCAACCCACTCATCAATTTCCTGCTCGACCGCAAGCTCCACGTCGAAAAGGGCGACATGCGGCTCAGCACGATATGCCTCGTCGAAAAAAGCCCCATCAGAAGTCAAAAAGTCGTTTAGACTACCCCGACGACGATGTTTCGGGACGAAATCGATGCCAGGGGATTTGATGCTGTGATTAGCGAGACAATGGCGAATGTAGTCGCCACCGCTCAGAAGCGATAATTCAATGTCTTGACTCAGTTCGAGCTTCGACAAAGTCCAAGGCGGGGATAAATGCCGCGCATCTTGAATCTCCATCCACCTCCTCTCTAGTATTGATCGGAGCGACGTGCACGTCTCCAACGCTAGGCGTGAGAGCCATCCCGGAGCAGATGCGCCCAGCTTCCGCAACCTTCGACCGAGTTTAGTGCTGATGAAGTGGAGCTGATCGTTCGGAAGGTCTTTGCAGACGCTTTCCTTCCCAAGACAACACATAAAGAACAGCATGAATTCCTTGTATGCAGTCTGCCCAAGAGTACTCTGATCCAGCATCGTCTGAAGAACAACTCGGATAAGAAGCCACAGCGACGACCGCCGCCATGGCAGCTTCGAGTTGTTCCAGACAACATCATCGCCCACACGTTTAGTGATCCGAACAACGTCTGCAGGTTGACCGACACTTCTCAGTATGCCGGTGAGCAACTCGGTGATGTAACGGGGGTGGGTTGTATCACGTGTTTCGAGCAGGGTGGACTGCGCTTTACGGGCCGTGGCGGCCGCATCCGATAGGGTATCGTCGTTCATATGAACAAGAAAGTTTACAAGTTCGGAGAGAAAGCCCTCCTCATCGAAAGTGGTGTTTGGGATCTCGATCGCCGGTCCAGGATATGAGCAAATGAGTTTTCCATGTGTAGTCATCACATTCTCCGCCTTCGGTGACAACTCAAAGCACTCGAAGATGGTGACATGTCTTCGCTTCCGGAAAATGACTGCTGCGTTCTGAGCTCTGATCATGAACGCGAGGACATCTACGGTCATAAGTCACTGCCATGCTTGCCAAGGCAAGTAAACTCACCCCCTACGGTCATGCTAGTGAGTTGAAAAATAGTTTGGGACCTGTCCAAACTTTGAAATTGAACAATAGCATGTAAATTGTCCAGCATTCGCAGGATAGTATGCCAAAAAGGAACATTGGGTTGGGTGGACAAGGGAATGTAAAGACGTGCAGCAGTGACAATCGCCGCAGCTAGGGAACGATCGTTGCTAACGCTATGATCGTCTCCGTCGGGGAGCTTGAGAAAACAAAATACATGAGTAATGATATATTCAAACGAAGAAAAGTCCCCGGGGTCAAGGACGGAGTGGGTCATTCGGTGAGGAGGAGTATTGAGAACGAGTATGAGCGAGGTGTTGGAGGTGAGAGAGAGGGGGGCAGACCACTGTGTGTTTGTTCCTATAACTTTCCTTGTGAGCGCGTCTGAGTCTGAACAACACAGGATTGGACCCACCTGGGACCGAGTTAAGGTGCAACTCGAGGCAGGAAGGCAAGACGGATATAGAGCGAATATTACGGCTCTACTTCGTTGTGGATGCTTCAAGTCAGTTGGCTAGGCATCTGGGGTTTGTTGAGCACCTACTACCAGCTCGCTGCCATACCCAAACTTCGTTCTGAGTCCCCGAAGCCTGAAAGCCTGCTGTAGTAGGGCTATAATGTTGCGTGTTCAACAATTCCGATTCCACACGTAGTACGACAGCAGGTGTCTTGTTTGAATGCCTGGTAGTAACACTTCTTCAATTACTAACCTTGCGCCAACCGCATGTTGCCGGGCTGTCCATTCAGGGAAATTTCTCCTTCTTCGGGCGTCGAAGATCCCCCGACACACGCGGGAATACAGTCACGTGGTCATTCTACCAGCCGAACGAATAACAATATGGGTGTTGACTAAGCATTGCCTTGTTTTACCAACTCCTCCTGCCTTGTGCTTTTAGACATGCATAGAAATTCTGTGTATAGATAGAAAGTCAGTGAACATGACACAAATCAGTGAATTATAGATTTCATGCAACACCAGACAGCTGCCCCACAGTACTTTGGAATGTACAGTATAAAAAGTCCAAGAGATTACTCCAATGTCCAGATAACAATCAATCTAGCAGAGAATAGATGCATCCTACAGAATGCTAAAGTTGAAAGACCTGTTAAATGCAACAAATAGTACAACAGGCTGCTGTCTATAATATAAGCTTTAGTGATACACTCATCATGGTCAGTCACCACTATAATTAGACTCATACAAGATACTATCTTTCTCAGACCAAGGTCAATGTACATAAGCCATGACATAGAAGCTAGAACTACAGTACAATCTAGGGCAAGTGTGTTACTGGATCAGGACAGTGAGATGAATACTATTCAAGGGATCTATGTATGAGATCCCTACCATTAGGACTGACAAATAGAGTAGAAGGATAGCTAGAAGGGTATATGTGAGTACCAGTAGGATAGGGCAGCAGCAGAGTAGGGTCCAAATGATAAAGGCTAGACAATAGTCATATTATATCATTTTCCTTCTTTTATATCATTTTCACCTTTCTAGATCTTTCCTCTGAAAAGATTGCATCATGAAGTGGTCTAAGTATTCTAGGCCCTTCAAGAAATTCATCTAGAGAAGTATAGGCTTCAAGATGGCCATTCTTTCAAACTCACCTCTGTCAATAAAAAAGCTATTATTAAATAAATCATTACTAGAAAGACCAAGAATGCTATTTAGAACACTCAAATCATCAGCACTATTAGTAGTACTCTTATCCACTCTTAGACAATGAGAAATGCCCTTAGAGAAGCTCTATTAAAGGCTGTGATGAAAAAGAAAAAACCATTACTTTCTTAGAGCTAGAAGAAAAGAGAGTTAGTTTTTGTTCACAAGTTGTCATATCCAGTATCTCTGAGCATCTCCAATACCTCCATACCAACTCTGAGTGCATTTTGATGCAACTCCAGTTCGTTCTCCTTAACCTTGATACTTTGGACCTTTGGACTGTTTGTGTTTGATTTACCTATGATTATGTTATTTGTTGACACTTGACAGTTGCTGTTACACTTGGCCTGGGTAGAAACAAGTGTAGCCCTTGAAGTGGTTCTGAATCATTGATCTTCGAGTAGAAGATATCTGCCTCACAAAGTGGAGAGCTTGGTCGTAGTTCTGAGGATCTGATGAAGTGTAGTCATCCAGTCACTCTGCAGAGCAAAGGCTGGAGAAACCAATGGATAGATCGACTGAGTGTTACACTTGCTTATCTCCCTATACTTGAAAGTAAAAGTTAACGTTGAGACGACGTTAATGGATACGTGTGATGTTAGAGATCAACGTATGGATGACATTGATAGATGACTTGAGGGACTTGCATAGAGTCGATGTTACCCATTGACAGTTACGGTTCTTGCTGTATTGATGACAGACAAGAGAGGAGGGAGATTGGATTGGCAAAGCCTCCTAGCTCTACCACTATAAGCATAGATACAAGTTGGGGACTATCCCCCAAAGTACACTAGTACTTATACTACCAGCAATGGTGCACAGACCATGCTATGCTAAGTACTTATATGGAAACTACCATAGCCCTGAGTCAAGGGCATGTACCGGATAGGCAACTTGTAGGCGATAAGCCACAGAGGTTACGCCCTGTGTGTAAGCGAAACAGCCTCATGGCATGAACATCAGAAGGATGCCATGAGGCAAGCTATTCTAGGAATACATCAGGACACAGGGCAAGGGCTTACTGGTCTGAGACAATGATAAGTGGTGATAAGACAACATAGAGGTCGGCGGTGATAGACATAGGGGTTTCCTATGTTATGACCCTGAGGTGATAACGATAAGCATAGGGGTGGTGGGGCATAGGGTTCCTGCCATAAGGACTGCCAAGCAGATAAGGGGAATGGCTAGGATGGTATAGGCGATTACCAGCAGGGTGGGGCAGACAAAGGATAGGGCGCAGATGATGAACATTAGACGGTAGAGTGTACCGAGGATGACCACTTGGTGTAATGCTACAGAAAACTGTAACACTGAGTATTGAAATATACAAGAGAGATCTAGCTTAGAGACTACTTGGTACAATGTGCTAGTCTAAATAGGTATCGGAATGGTGCACAGACCAAGCTGTGTCTGCTGTGGAATGAGTCACTATGAGTCTGAAGGAGTCATAGCCATCGTAACATAGCAACCATCAGATCAAAGGAAATAGAGGGGATACAAGGTCTTCGAGAAGTAAGATCTAGAAGGGAAATAGCATCCGATTGAAGAGAAAAAGAAACAAGATCATGGAAAAATTATCAGACGGTTGGAAAAGGAAGAATCATGGAAAGATAAAGATGTAGCAAAGGGAATGGGGGAATAAAATATAACATTACCCCCTTAGTACAGAGAAAGTCATTGTACTTTCAATATAACTGTTCGTGGTTATAGCCAGGGGATCCTGTCATGCTCGCAACTACCTCTGCATCATATGGGTCAGGATCATAGTCTGAGTCTCCATATTGACCTGTATAGTCTGTTGTTGGGGGAGTAACATAGTCGATGTACATTGTGGTGACAGTATTGGATGGAAGAGGGGTAGAGACAGAGAGAGTAGATAATCCAACAAGGGTCGAAGATTCATCAGTCCAGGCTGGGACTCTCCACCCTGTATCAGCTCCATCAGATGGAGTGGGGCTTCGCTCTCTTGCTTCTAACTCGTCTACTTGACATTGCATGTGATCCATGCTCTGTTGAACTGCTTGGGTGGTGTTCATGACAACTTCCATAGTTTCTCAGATGGTAGAAAGCATATGGTCTATTATGGTATAGATTAACTGTTCTGGTACCGGATGATATAACCTTTTAGAAGACGAAGAGCTAGATCTGGATCAGCAACTATGATGAAATGAAGAAGAGGAAGAAGGGGGGGAATGAGCAGAGGATCGTCTAGTAGTAGGGCAAAATGTGGGTCCATGTTCTGGAGCACGATGGTGGCATTGGGGACAGATATACTCGCTATTGCTGAGGCAAAGAGAAGGAAGATGTCCTGGTTTCTGATGATGACAGTGAGGACAGGTATATTCCCTATAGTCTCTCTTCAAATGACCCAGTCATTGACAAACGAAGCATGTGTCACGATAACGTGGATGATCTGGTTGTAATGGAGGACCAGTCTGGGTACACAGTTGTTCAGCTAATCTAGCTTGTTCTATCTGGTTCATGGTTCATAGGAATGCAGCTTCCTCATTCAGAGTGAGAGAAGTGGAATTGGTAGAAGGAGTCGAAGGGATAGGGGGAGGAATCGGAATTGGAGAAGGAGAAATGGATGCAGGTTGAGAAGGTTCTTGTTTGGTTTGACAGTTGGCTTGTAATCGTAAGGAGTGGTCAATATCCACAACAAGTTCTGATAGGTTCAACTAGTGTAACGTGCCAACAATGTTCTACTGCAAGGTGTTACAAGTTATCTCCTTGAACAGAAAGACATCAATGTTGATCGTCTTGGATATGACTTAGCTATATCCCAGTATCTGGAGGCCCTTAGATGGCGTAATCCAGAGGGGATCTCAGAGAGGCGTTCCAGGATGGAGGTCATAGACGACAGGGTCCAAGGGAATGATAAAGGAAGATAAGATTGAGCTAGGTTCCTAAGCCTAGCCTTTTAGAGGTGGTATAACCATACAATGGTGTAACAGTGAGAATACGGATGTGAGACATTCCCCTCATGTATGTACATACTTATACTATAAGTAATGGTGCACAGACCATGCTATGTACATACATATATGGTAATAGTCCATAACCCTGGGTCAAGGGTTATATGGGAACAGGCATCTGTAAGAAGGGAAGTACACAGAAGAAGAAGAGAAGTGTATCCGCAGCAGAGAAGTATAGAAGTTGCTGTGGAGAAGAGAAGCATCTGGAAGAAGCAAAGAAGATGGCCCAATGGGGAATAGGTATCCCAAGGGCAAAGGGTAATACTACATACAGACATGGGGCAAGGGCTTACTGGTCCGGGATGTGGAACACGAGGAGCACGATAGGGGAAAAGCATAGGGGTCCTGCTGTAAGGACTGCCAAGTAGATAAGAGGAACGGCTAGGAGGGTATAGGTGACTACCAGCAGGGTGGAGTGTATGAAGGATAGGATGAAGACAATGAACGTTAGATGGTAAAGCATACTGAGAATGACTACTTGGTGTAATGCTAAGGAAAAATGTAACATTAGCTCCATCTTTAGATTTCGAGCACCAGCTCGAAAAACCCTAAAGGAAAAAAAACCAAAACCCTAGAAGAGGGGAGAGTCGTCGGGGATACAGACAAACTTGACTTCTGTTTCATCAAGGATATCCTATACTTTGGCAAACATTGGAGGGTTTGAGGAGCCAAAGACAGTCTGGAGAGAGTGTTGTCGTGTGAGCATGAATTCATAGAAGGTGTGAGCGATGGGAGACATTTCCAAATGGGGAATGAGGGGAGGGCACCAAGCCTGAACTGGAGGGAGAGATTCAAAATGTGAGGGCACTGGGGGAAAGTAGGAGTTGTCCAGGGTAGGATAGACGTGCCCCATCCATAGAGCATCCAGTGTGATCGTGGTTTGAGCAAAGAAGATCTCCAAGCAGTGGGGACAGCTACAAACTTGTCAAACGTGGCTTTGATGACAAACGTGAATCATGGTGAAGAAGTTGTAAGGATTTAGGTCTTGTGGGAAGGACATGTGCACTGGGAGGTCGAGGATGGTGGAATGGAAGTGACGGTTAATATGGGCATGGGTGTAGGGGTGAGAGACGGTGAAAGACATGATGTGCAATGTTGATGCTGTCGATCCATGGGGATCCTTATAACTGTCAGGGGAAAGGAGTGGAGCTAAAGAAGGCAACCAGTGCCTAGATCAAAAGAAGCTAATGCAGCATTCCAGAGTGGAGAGAACAGGGTTCTTGAGAGAAGTCCATTTTGTCAGGGTGGAAGGTGGGAGTCCTGCAGATCAGGAGCGCTGTGCTTCTAGCAACAGAAACTGTCAATATGGGGGAAAAAGAGAAGGCAGGCATAAGAGGCCAGAGGAGGGAATTCTGGGGTAGAGGCGATTCTCAGGCCATATCTCAAGGCCAGGGGGGAGGGGAAAGGAAGCAGTTTCTCTTCATGCTGGAAGGCCAACCAGAGGAGTCATACGAGACAGGTTTGCCAGACCCAGGACGAACGAGGGAGGAGAGGAGGAGAGGTAGAGCAAAGGGTGCCAACCTTGCTCAACCTCCAACGAGGGATCCATGGGCTAACCATACCCACACGAGCAGTTAAGCCCAAGGCAGTTTAACAACCTACCCAGGTCCTATAGTTATTTAATTTTGTTTTATAACCACTCACTTCTAAGGTGTGAACGGGGGTATGGGGAACTCCAACCCAGGAGTGACAGTTTAATGACATGACAGTTGTACCAACCAGGGAGGGGGAGGAGCACAGTTTAATGTCATGCCGGACGTCCATCACGAGAAGGGGAAATGGACACTTAGTTTAACATCATTGCAGATGTACGGTTTTTGTTTTCTTCTTTTTATAGGACTATTAGCGGTTTTATGCCATGCTGAGGGCTATGCTGTGAGACTAGGAAGGGGAGCTAGAAATACACTTTCCAAAAGATCAAGAATCAAGGGAGAAAACAAGGGATGAGGAAGATGGGGGAAGCAGTGGATCGTTGGGAAGGACAGAGACAAAGGAATTCACCTCTCGGACAACACCAGAGGCACCGACAATGGAGACACCCAAGACACCTAGAACAGGGCGGCAGAGAAAAGCAGCAGGGAAGAAGAGGGAAGAGAAAAGAATAAGGGGTCATGCACCCAAGACGGAAGAGGAGAAGAAGAGAGGGAGAGAAAGACAGGAGATGGCAATGGGGAAGGAGAAGGAAAAACAAGAGGGGAAGGCAGTGAGCGGAGCAATAAGTCTGTGAACCACGGACTGGAGATACCTGCCATTCAACAGGGAGGTGGGAATAAGGGGGGCACGCCAAGGATATGGAGAGGTTAGGGGGACAACGGAGGTGACAAAGAAAGGGGAGGAGAGGAACAGGTAGAGGACAATGGAAGGGAGGAGAAAAAGAGGAAAGCATGGCGGTGATCCTCCCGAGACATCACCCTGTGCTGTATTACCTTTACCATGCAATGCATCTAACATGGTCTTTGACGCAAGGGACGTTTGCACCTTAAGCCATGACCTTAGTGGACCATCCCAGACATGGCTACAATCACCGGCTGACCCATTCCAAGGGCGTAATCCGAATAGTGTACCACTAGGGGTAATGACTGACCTGGGCATCCGTCCTCTTGGACCTATACACTGTCTCTACATAGCGTGGTGCACATATGATCACAGCTCACCTGCCTTGCAGCTAGGCTTCCTGTTACCTAGAGACATCTCTGTCAATAGGCCCACCAGGTCTTGCCTTTTACAGGGGCCCCAATCCCCAACCTACACCACCTACCTGAATACGCGTAGAGCAAGACTAACCAACGTCAAACCAATTCTGGGAGTACCCTGACAGAGGCTTACAGCCTTGTCATGCTCTGCCATACAAGAGACCCAGACAGGTATGAGATGCCACGAGTGTCCTGTCCAACATACCGGGTGCCAAACCAGTCATGTCGGTTGGATGGTTTTTACTCGAAGTCCATGTGCCAAAGCGCAACCCCAACTGTGGGCTAGCCATTATTCTCATGTTCCTACACTCTGTACAGGCTAGCTAGGGACTGTGCATTCGAGATGGAAGGGGGCAAGGTCGACCAGATACATGTCGAACAAATCAGCCGGGAATGGGGGTGGGGGTTCGGCAGAGAAGGGAAGAGGGCCAGAGAGGAAACCATCATCATTATCATCGTCTGCCCAGGAAAGGTGTGGAGGCATGACGAGATCCAACTGGGGGGAGGGGCACAAGGGGCCAGGAGAGGGACAATACAAAATGGTCAGGGTAGCCTTGACAGAGGATGTTACGTTTTTCTTGCTTTTCCCTTCACGCTCCACTATGGTCGCTCTTATCATTCTTATCTGATCAGATCTCATCTTATCGATGGACACTATTTCTCTTCTAGGCAGTGATCGTTATCCTACCTCGTGTTCCTTATCCGATCCCCACTTGATTGCTATCGCCTCAAAACCCCAGCTGATCTTAATCATAGCCCCATAGATCGGTATGATAACACTTAGTCAGGGTGGTCTGTGCACCACTGGGCATAGTATAAGTAGATAGTGCCTTGTACCAGTAGCGGTAAGCTAGTTCTATGCAATACCACGTAGGTTCTAGACTTGTCCTCATAGCTCCTAAGCTTTGAGCAGTATCTTTCGACTTCACCATCGACAAGATACTAGGAAGCGTAACAAAAGAACTAGCTTCTTCCTCACTGGAAGTTATCAAACACCAGCATTCCACCCACATTCCATCCCCCTTCGTCGAGTAGCGATGATGACAGTTCTGCTACTCACTCTCACTCCTCCCCCTATCTCTCACCATCCCCAATCCACGAGGATATCCCTCTTCCTGCAGAAGAGATCTCTCCTCTTAACGTAACTCTTCTCGCACCACCACCACCCCTTCCCCTTCCCCCACCGCCCCCTATGGAAGAAGCCCTAGAAGCTCTTGAAGCCCCTGCATGTCCCACTGAATTAAAGGCTGGTTTACCCGGTGACTTCTCCAGTGACTCATAGGATGCACCACATTGGGGAATGGCCATGACGGCCTTCTTCACATTGAACCCAGACGTTTATGATACAAATGGAAAGAAGATGCTCGTAGCATTGAGCAAGATGACCAAAGGCCATGGCCAGGCCTTTGCAGAGAAATGGTATAGACAGCTCGGTGATGCGACATTCCCAGCCGATCAGAAAACATACGATGTCATGATGGATGACTTTAGGAAGACCTTTTACCTGTTCAACTACAAGGATATGGCCAGAAGAAAAATGCAGGATACTGTGCAGAACATCCGAGACAAGGATGGTTTCCAGAATTACATTGCCGATTTCCAATTACATGTAGCACGGTCAGGAGTGACTGACCAGAATACTCTTATTGATGCCTTCGCCTGAGGGTTAGACCCTCGTCTCTCCCAAATGATCCTTTTGTCCACCATTGTTCCTGACACACTCACTGGATGGGTCACCAACACTGCCAAATTCCATGCTCAACAGCAGTGTATCGCTGACCTCCGTCAGGGAGGGACCCTCACAGCTCATCGAAGGGACCCCAACACTATGGACATAGACGCCATCTCCCTTTCTCCAGCTAGCCGAGCTAGACATTTGCGAGAGAACCGATGCTTTATTTGTCACAGGGTTGGGTGTTGGACAGGGAGACACTGTGGAGAGATGAAGAATTTACCCTCTACCCACCCATTCCACCCCTCTCCTGGAGGATCCTTCCCCCCTTCCTCTCAAACCTTCCCTTCTCGCCCCTTACCAACTCCCCTGACACAGATCCCATCCAACATATGAACAGCACCAGTCGGCTTACCAGAACCTCCCCCACTACAGCAGAACGAACAAATGCTGGCCACAGAATTAACAGAATATATCGTGTCTCTTGTCGCAAAAGGGAACACTCCATTAAACATTCGGGCCAGTTTGAAGGCCTTTTATGACAGAGAACAAGAGGATCCCCAAGCTATGGATATAGCACGACTAGCAGTTCAGGGTTTTTGAACCAGAGGAAAGATCAGTCAATGTCTTCTCCTCCCTCGCCTCATGTAGCAGCAATGTATTCTAACAAGAATGATGAAAACGCCATGTGAATCCCTCTTTCTCTATCAACTGCTACAAAGAAAGTCGACCTTCTTGCCCTAGTGGATAGCAGGGCCTCTGGAAATTTCATTGATAACGCCTATGCACAACGACTGTGCTTTCCCCTTCTACCTCTCCTCCCTCCTCTCCGAGTTAACAATGTCAATGGAAGTCAGAATGGAGGAGGATCTATTTGATGGAAAGCAAGGATCCCACTTAGATTCCAGGACGTCTCCTGGACGGAAAAACTATTAGTAATGAACCTGGGAAAGGAACAAATTATCCTTGGCTTCCCTTGGTTGCAGCAGGCAAACCCGACCATTAATTGGACTGAAAATACAATTTCCTTACCACCATCTACGCCTGACACAGTCAATGAACTACCCCTCTCCCTCCAATTCCTTTCCACCTCCCCCAATTCGAAAATTACTCAGCAACTCGCACAACGAGATAGACTAAGAAAGGCAATGGGTATTGCTAAGGTTACTATCACAACCGACCTCGCCTAGAAAAGCAAGAAGGTGGAACAATCTCTCCCATCATTCATAGCAGACTACCAGGATGTTTTTGGTGAACCAACAGAAGGGACTTTACCACCATCTCGTCCGTTCAACCATGCTATTACACTAACCCCAGAGTTCTCTCCACGAGTGGCCAAGACATACCAGCTCAACCCACAGGAAATGGTTGCATGTAAAAAGTTTCTTGACGAAAACCTGAAAACTGGTTGGATAACTCCATCTATATCACCCCAGGCTTCTCCTTTCTTCTTTGTTCCAAAGAAAACCAGAGATCTCCGACCATGCCAGGATTACCGATACTTGAATGAACATACAGTCAAAAATGCCTATCCCCTCCCCCTTATTCAGGACCTTGTCGATAAACTGTGAGGAGCACATATCTTTACCAAGATGGACATTCAATGGGGATACAACAATGTCCTCATCAGGCCAGAAGACTGCTGGAAAGCGGCTTTTATTACCCCTTTTGGTCTATTCGAACCAACTGTGATGTTCTTCAGTCTATGCAACTCTCCTGCAACGTTTCAAGCCTTGATGAACCACCTTTTTCATGACTACCTGGCCCAGGGGTGGCTGGTGATCTATATGGATGATCTCTTCATCTACTCCACCGAATTGGAGATTCATCACGTTCAGACCCGGCTGGTCCTTAACCAACTCTGCAAACACTCTCTCTTCCTTAAACTGTCCAAATGTACCTTCAACGCCTTGTCGGTGGAATACCTTGGGTTGATCATCACCCATAACTCTGTCAGGATGGACCCGGTTAAACTCTCTGCCATAACGAGCTGGACACCCCCGATGATGGTGAAAGGGATCCACTCCTTCTTGGGATTTTGCAACTTTTACCGGAAGTTCATTCCTAGTTTCTCCCATCTTGCTGCCCCTCTCTATTCCCTTACTCGCACCACTCACACTTGGTCTTGGACTGTGTCATGTCAGCAGGCTTTCGACATGTGAAACGAGTATTCATGACGTCGCTGGTCCTCCTTCTCCCTGATTTTACTGCTCTCTTCTTCGTAATGATGGACGCCTCCCTTCTTGCTATGGGGGGAGTCCTAATGCAAAAGGATATCAACGGCGACCTCCACCCATGTACTTACCTCTCTCGAACGCTCTCCCCGGCCGAGCGTAATTATGATATCTATGATCGGGAACTGCTTGTGGTCATCCATGCCCTCTCTGAATGGAAACATTATTTACAGGGAACGGGTCACCCTGTGACAATCTACACCGACCATAAGAACCTGGCTTACTTCAAGCAGCCTTATCATCTTTCCTGACAGCAGGCTCGGTGGATGCTCTTCCTCCAGAACTTTGACCTTTGTTTTGATGTCCAACCCGGTTCCGCCATGGGCCCCACAGATGCCCTCTCCTGTTCCTCTTCATCTGACGTATCGGCCGACAATGCTGACATCACCCTTCTTCCCCCTGACCTGTTCGTCAATCTCATCGACACCGCCCTGCATGAGAAGATCATGCTCTCAACCCCTGGTGACCCTCTCGTCCTCTCCGCCCTTGACAGGATGCGGGACGGTTCCCCTCTTTTTCCTCACTCTGCCCACCTCGACTGGGCTTTTGATGACGGTCTTCTGTACTTTCGCTCTCATCTTTACGTTCCCCCTTCCTCGCGTCGCACCCTTGTATCTTCTGTCCATACCTCGCCAACTGGTGGTCATGGTGGTCAATTCCGCACCCTTGCCCTCCTTCAACGTGACTATTGGTGGCCAGGTATGCCCAGCTTTGTTTGCTCCTTCGTTGCCGGCTGCCCCGACTGTCAGTCGTCTAAACCCCTTACCTCCCCTGTTGTTCCCCCCCTTTCCCCACTCTCCTCCTCTGTGACTCGCCCATTCCAACAACTCTCTGTCGATTTCATTTCCGGCCTTCCCCCCATTGGCTCTTTTGATTCTGTCATGGTCGTGGTCAACCATGGGCTTACTAAGGGGGTGATTTTCATCCCTTGTTCGAAATCGATTGACGCTGCTGGGACCGCAACTCTCTTTTTCTGTCATATTTTCCCTTATTTTGGTCTACATGACTGGCTTATCTCTGATCGAGGTCTGCAATTTGCTTCCGCCTTCGCTCACAAGCTAGCCCGCCTCCTCCATTATGATGTCGCCCTATCCTCAGCCTATCACCCACAAACTGACGGGGAAACTGAACGCGTTAATCAGGAATTGGAAGTTTATCTAC
This sequence comes from Xerocomus amazonicus, assembly GCA_038089295.1. NCBI lineage: Eukaryota > Fungi > Basidiomycota > Agaricomycetes > Boletales > Boletaceae > Xerocomus > Xerocomus amazonicus. The sequence goes on from JBBPKO010000010.1 coordinate 166,284, forward strand.
ATCTTTTCTACAGCAACAAACCAGCCTCATGGCCCAAATTCCTCCCATTGGCCCAATTCCATCACAATTCCTCTGTCCATTCGTCTATCAAACACTCTCTGTTCTCTCTCATCTTGGGTTATGACCCATGAGCATATCCTGCTCTCAGAAAGACATTCATCCCTGCCTTGACCAACCGGATGAACAAGTTAGGCAAAGCACGATTGGAAGTGGCTGCGGTGCATGAATTGTCACAACAACTGATGAAGACATGAATCCACAGCAAGTTTCATCCATGGAAAGTCGAAGATAAGGTGTGGCTGAAGGCTTCTAATCTCCAACGAAGTATGCCATGGAGGAAGCTCAACCCATTATGGGAAGGCCCCTTCATTATCACTCAAGTAGTCTCCTCTGTGGCATACCGGTTAAAACTTCCCCTGACATGGAAGATCCACGACGTCTTCCATGCTTCCCTTCTTTCTTCCTTCCGCACTACCCCCAAATTTGGAACCCTGACACTTCGACCCCCACCGGAGATTATCGATAATGAAGAACAGTGGGAGGTGGAACACATTTTACAACACCGTGGCGAAAAGGGGTGACGGAGTTACCTGATCAAGTGGGAGGGTTACTCACATGCTGAAAATACGTGGGAGCCGGAAGACAATTTATCCGGCGCACAGACCATCCTGCAGGAGTATAAGGAGTCCCATCATCTCTGAAGACCCTTCCCCAGAATGCCAGCTATCTGCCACCTAACCAACATCATGACCACTACCGAATCAACCACCGCCCCCGTTCTACCAGATCTACTTCCTCTCTGAGCCAATCTCCTACCGATCTTTCCTCGTCGACTCCTCTTCAGAGCTATCCTTCAAGATGCCATACTTATGATGGCAATAGTCACTCATCCTCTCGCCGATGAAGCCATGTTAGAGGCATGCAACCTCTATCTCACATACTCGACTCTTCGTCTCATCATGCATCAGCTCACCCCCCATGACTGTCCTCCTGCCTTAGCGGCAGAGGGAAGTATCTGTATTGTGCAGGCATGCATCCAGACTCTAGACCTCCTATTCCTTCTGCGTTTTGGGGATGTTGTGAACATGCTCCCCTATGATTTAGTTGCACCAATTTTCTCTCCTCTTCTACGGACTCTCCACCCTGGGGCATTAAGACACTATCTGATGCAGGACGATGATCCAGTTCTCCCTTGCACTCGTTCTGCCTGCTCTGCTACCCCATCCCCAGTGCCACTCCCCTTGAGACTGGTCACTGACTCCCCCATTTCGTCCCCTCCTACCTCGTCTCCTTCTCTGCCACCTCTTGTCCATCCAACGTTGCCAGATACTCGTCAGACCCCCATGCCAGCTCCCCATTGCCGACCCAGACGACGAACCATCACTTCTTTCTTCGGACTACCCACGTCCCCCATCCGTCGATGAACATTCTTACACCAGTCAGGGACCCGAGCAGACCCTATTGATGTGGACGTACCGACAACATGGGAAAGTTACTACATTCATTGTGGGGAATACGACACACATTTGGGCATTCACTGTCCCACCTACTCCTGCCCAATCTGTCAATGAGTTGCCCCTGGACATGCAAAGAAAAATTGCCCCTCTGGCATTTGTGCCACCTGTGGACATGCCCATGGTTGGGCTCTCTGTCCTCCTCTGGACTACACCACAAAAGAGGAAGACGAGGACCTCTATGAACCCACACCTCTTCCGGCCGAAGACCACAACGAATGGGATGAAGCATGGGCCACGAAGGGTCAATACTGAGATAAAAGATGGAATATCAGTCGGTGACTGATGTCTAAAGCCAGGACTTTTGTTACTTTTTTCTTGCTTTTCCCTTCACACTCCACTATGGTCGCTCTTATCATTCTTATCTGATCAGATCTCGTCTTATCGATGGACACTATTTCTCTTCTAGGTAGTGATCATTATCCTGCCTCGTGTTTCTTATCTGATCCCCACTTGATTGCTATCGCCCCAAAACCCCAGCTGATCTTAATCATAGCCCCATAGATTGGTATGATAACACTTAGTCAGGGTGGTCTGTGCACCACTGGGCATAGTATAAGTAGATAGTGCCTTGTACCAGTAGTGGTAAGCTAGTTCTACGCAATACCATGTAGGTTCTAGACTTGTCCTCATAGCTCCTAAGCTTTGAGCAGTATCTTTTGACTTCACCATCGACAAGATACTAGGAAGCGTAACAGAGGAGGGGACTGACGGGGGCAGAGGCAAGATTTGAGGGGAGAGAATTGGAGACTGCAAAGGAGCGAGTGGGGTATCCAGCAAAGAAGGGGAAGGGGGAGCAATGAGGATGGAACAGACAGTGGCGATGGCCAATGGAGCAAGATGGGGGCAACAAGGGATGGCAGCGTGGAGTGTGTGAAGCTTGGAACACCATCGAGTGGAGAGTGGTTTCCCTGAGGCTAATGCCTCCCCAAGAGAAGTCGGATCAGAAGGGATTGAAACGTTGATGAGGTCATCACAAGACAGCAGCAAGGGGGAAGCAGCAAGAGCCCCAGCAACTAGGGGAGAAAGCGGCTTGAGGGCGAGACCACCAGCAATAAGAGGAGAAGGTGGTACAGATGGCAGAAGAGGGAGGTCCACATCATTTGCAAGGGGAGAAGAAGAAGAAAGAGGGGATATAGCAGGGATTGTGTCTACGTCGAGGGGGGACACCAAGAGGGAGAGGGTGGTTTGGACGGCAACCTTGGCATACTGTTTCGCAAGCGAAGCGGGTGGAGGGGTGACAGGACGAAGGTAATTGGCACACCAAGAGGGGGGTGGCATGATGAACGTTTCCGGAGGGTGGTGAGGAAGGGAAATGGTCACACCAGCAGGTGTCTGTGGTAGTGGCAGACAAGGATAGTGTTCATCAATGGTGAGGGATGTCAGGGGGGAAGGCAAGGTCCATGGGTGAACGATGGTGCGACGAATATGAGTGATTCGCTCTCGAGACGGGTAGGGGGGTAGGGTCATGTGTTGTGGCAATGGAGGAAGAGTTGGACGATGAGGAAAGGAGGAGGGACAAAGGTCGCACATTTGCTATTGTTGCTCATGAAACACAGAGGCTGCAGTGCACCATTTGGTGAGAGTGGTGGGAACTGTCAGCATTGAAAGAATCATTTTGGCGAGCACAGGGTCAAGCCCAGTAGCGAATGAATCTATCAGAGAGGAATCCTCAGATTAGGTGGCAAGGAGTTGGAAGGATGAGGAGAAGAGGGAGAAACCATCAGGTTTCATTAGGTCCTGGTGAAGATGTCAGAGTTTTCTATGAGCTTCCTCTTTTGCATTGAAAGGGAAGAACATTTTCTTAAAATTGTCGTTAATCATTTGATAGAGACGTCCTTGGTAAGCATCTCCCTTTTCCTGGATAAGAGTGTACCATCACTCAGTGAATGCTGGACTGTGCCCTTTTGTCATCTTGTTCAAGAATGTTAGACTCTTCATGGAGTCATTATATAAATGTTGATTTAATGCAAAATGGCCATCCATCTGTTTTGGCCAAATTACTGTGTCATTGGTTAGTCCTGAAAAATCTCTGGAGAGGACAGCTTCCAATTCTTCTTGCACATCATGGTAGATTGTGGGGGGGCATATTGGCGATTCTAGTTGCCCTTGTTCCATAGGAGACGGTAAGGGGGTTAGATCATCATTTGTTGACGAGCTGGAAGAGGAAGAGTCTGATATTTCGGTTGGTTCTCTTGACAAGAGGAACATTGGAGAATCTGGAGTGACTGGGAGCTTCTGTGATGGTTGGAAAGGAGAAGGGGGAATGAGCGGTGGTTGCAGTAGTTCAAAATTTGAAGGGGTGGTGTATTGGCCAGAGGTAACACTATATAGTTCTGACGTTGGTTGTCTAGCATAAGATGGTTTGATTGCTGCCAATGCCGGTATTTCTGCTGCTCATGTTAATTGTTCTTGTTGTAGCCAATGATACACTTGTTCTAGAGTGGAAGTTGTTGGGCGTGGTATACTCGTTTCTTCTTGTTGGGGGATTGGTATTGTCATAGGAGATGACCGGGATTCTCTGGGTGGTTCCAGAAGAGCTATCGTATTCCATGGAGGGGATGGAGTATAGATGGATGGAGATGATTCTATGTCCTCCTCTTCTTCTTGGGGTCATTTTTTTTCTTCATCAGAAGAAAGGGCAGAATGTCAGTTTCTTGCCCTAAGCCTTAACAGGTCCCAATGGCTTTTGATATGAGGAGGAAGGGATGTGCCAGCTGACAGTGTTCGAGGTGGGGGAAGGGGGTTTTGTCCAACCATAGGAGATAGTCTGGTGGACCCTGGTGTTGTTGAACCAGACCCTGATGCACTTCATGTTTCTGTGGGAGAGCATATGGTGGGGGGAATGGGAGGTTCTGATGATTTGTCTGGACTTCCCTCTCATTGTTGGGTCAAGGAGGGGGCATTGGTGAAGGCATTGATGAAGAAAGAGAACATGTTGTAAGGGAAGGGATGGTTCGGTAGATGGTACAGGCTTAATAGCTTAGTATGACAATGATCCATATTCTTTTGTTACAAGTTATCTTCTTGAATGGAAAGACGTCAATGTTGATCATCTTGGATACGACTTAGCTATATCCTGGTATCTGGAGGCCCTTAGATGGCATAATCCAGAGGGGATCTCAGAGAGACATTCTGGGATGGAGGTTGTAGATGACGGAGTCCAAGGGAACGATAAAGGAAGATAAGATTGAGCTAGGTTCCTAAGCCTAGCCTTTTAGAGGTGGTATAACTGTACAATGGTGTAACGGTGAGAATACAGATGTGGGACATTCCCCTCATGTACGTACGTACTTATACTATAAGTAATGGTGCACAGACCATGCTATGTACATATGTATATGGTAATAGTCCATAACCCTGAGTCAAGGGTTATATAGGAACAGGCATCTGTAAGAAGGGAAGTACACAGAAGAAGAAGAGAAGTGTATCTGCAGCAGAGAAGTATAGAAGTTGCTGTGGAGAAGAGAAGCGTCTGGAAGAAGCAAAGAAGATGGCCCAATGGGGAATAGGGAAAAGGGGGTATCCTAAGGGCAAAGGGTAATACTACATATGGACATGGGGCAAGGGCTTACTGGTCCAGGACATGGAACATGAGGAGTATGATAGGGGAAAAGCATAGAGGTCCTGCCATAAGGACTGCCAAGCAGATAAGGGGAATGGCTAGAAGGGTATAGGTGACTACCAGCAGGGTGGGGTGTATGAAGGATAGGATGAAGACAATGAACATTAGATGGTAAAGCATACCGAGAATGACTACTTGGCGTAATGCTAAGGAAAAATGTAACACAAGGCAGCCAACCTATTAGAGAGAGTGGTGAAGATGGTGGGTAAATCTTATGGGAGAATGGGGTCTTGTTCAAAGATATGGACTAGGGCATGAATGGCAGCATATTGGTTATAAGCGGTAAGCAACAACCCTAAGGCAGAGTTGTCTTTGAAATACACATCTAAAGTAAGTGTGAGATGGGGATCTTCAAGGTGGGAAACTAGAAATTCAAATGTGTCCCCTTCAAGAGAAACATGAAAGTCAGCAAATAGGGGTTGAGTAATATTGTGGAGATCATAAGTATATTTGGAGAAGGTGTTGGAAGAAGTCATCATCATTTAGAAGGAGTAGTTTTGGGAGGGAACATCTTTGGATGAGCCTTTTTATAAGCTTCCAGAATGGTCTTGACATTTCTTAAGTTCTGTTCTGGCTCCCAGGAATTGTCTTCTAATGGATAGCCTTTTCATCAGATTAGGTAGGATTGGTTATTAGACAGTCCTCAATGTTTTAATATCTGTTCAATTTCAAATTGTTTTTCTGAGGAGATAAGGTCAGGAGGGGGTTTGGGAAAGTTTTCCCCATACATGCTGTTTTTACGATAGGGCAATAAGGGAGAAGCATGAAACACAGGGTGAATTTTCCACATCTATGGGAGTTAGAGTCTATAGGATAAGGGGGAATAGACCTGGGTGATAATGAAAGGTCCTTCTTGTTTAGGTGCAAATTTCAGGTTCTGTATGGAATGTCACAAGTTCTGTGCTTCTAACCACACCCTTTCTCCTTTCTGGAAGGGTGTGAAATTCTTCGTTGTTTGGTTCTTCATTACTTGCTGTGCTAATGCATGCACAGCAAGGGCTTCATCTCTAGCAAATGTGAGGAGTCTAAGCCGTTCTTTGACAGCTGGTAGATCTGAGTCAGAAATGACAGAGAGAAGGGAATGGAGTTCATAACCCATCATGAGAAAGAAGGGTGACTTGTTTGTGATGGAGTGAGGGCAGTGATTGTGAGCGAATTCTGCAAAAGCAATGTTCTCTGCCCAAGAAGTTGGGTTAGCTCTGCAGTAAATTCTTAGGTAAGTCTCTACTTCTTGATTGACTCGTTCTGTTTCTCTGTTGGTCTGCAGGTGATAGGTAGTAGACAGCGAAAGATTGTAGTTTAGAATTTGTCCTAGCTCTTTTGCAAAAGCAGAGGCGAATTGTGGTCCTCTGTCAGAGATGATTTTATCATAGAGACCAAAGCAAGAATACACTTTCTTAAAGAAAAGCACGGCGATATTCTCCGCAGTGGCTGTTTTCTTAGTTGGGCATAGAATTACCCCCTTAGTAAGGCCATGGTCAACCATGACCAAGAGGGAATCAAAGTCATCAGAAAGAAGAAGGTTGGTAATAAGATCATAGGAGATCTGTTGGAAAGGTCGAGAAGTGGAGGAAGGGATCGGAAGGAGGGGAGGAATGGTAGGATGGGTATTCGATTTGTTTTGCTGGCAAACAGCACATCTGTCGACATAGTTGTGGATGAAGACTACAAGGCCTGGCCACCAAAATTTGGAGGCGACCATCTGGCGAGTTTTAAGAACACTAGGATAACCAGCAGTTGCATGGTCATGTGATTGGGCAACAACATCATGGCGAAGGGAGAGGTCATTCGGGACATAGACATGGTGTTGATAGGTCAAAACACCCACATCATACCACCAATCTGAAAGGCATGAGCAAAAATGAGCAGAGACCTCCCTGGTGAGAGTATGAAGGGCATCGAGGACAACTGGATTGGAAGAGGAGGAATGGGCAATCTTAGAGGAGAGTTCAGCATTGATAAGCAACACAAAAAGATCAGAAGGGAGGAAAGTGATGTTTTCATTGTTGGTGGGATCAGTGGGAAGATGGTCAGGGCAGCGAGAGAGAGCATCAGGTGCAGTGAGAGTTTGACCAGCAACATGGGTAAGCTGGAGGTCATAATCTATGAGATCTAAAAGCCAATGAGCTTGTCGACAGTTTAACTTCTGGGGTTGACAGAAATATGTCAAGTTCTTGTGATCGGTAAAGACCTGGATGGAATGAGGAGATCCAAGAAGGAAATGTTTCCAGGTGGATAATGCATGAATGATTGTGAGTAGTTCATGATCATAAACATCATAATTTTGCTTGGCGGAAGAGAAGGTCTGAGAAAGATAACCACATGGATGTCAAGCTCTATTTATATCAGTTTGTGACAGTACTCTGCCTAATACATAGAGAGAAGCATCTGTGGCAATAGTGAAGGGTTTCAAGTAATCAGGGAGTTGGAGAACGGGTTGTGAAAGGAACATGGTCTTTAAGATGGAAAAAGTAGTATCACATCATTCCATCTAATCCCAAGAGTGATTCTTCTTAGTTAAATCTAAAAGTGGTTGAGCAATATCAGAAAAGTGAGGGAGGAATTGTTGGTAAAAGTTTGCAAAGTCTAGGAAGGATCGCATGTTGTGTACTCATTTCAGTGTGGGCCAATCTTGGATCCCAGCTAACTTTACTGGGTCTATAGCAAGTTTGCCGTTCTTGATGATCATCCCGAGGTATTCAACCTCTGGTACATCGAATTTGCACTTTTCTAGTTTCAGGTATAGGTCTAGTTCCTTCATGCATTGAAGAATGCATTTGGTCCATCATTCATGCTCCTCAGGAGAGGTGGAGAAAATAAGGAGATCATCCATGTAAATGATCAACCATCCTTCTGCAATCATATCTCGGAAAGAGTCATTCATGAATTGCTGAAATGTGGTGGGAGAGTTGGAGAGACTGAAGAACATTACAGTTGGTTCAAAGAGTCCTTGATGAGTGATGAAGGCTGCCTTCCACTGGTCTCCCTCTTTGATTCGTACGTTGTTGTATCCCCACCATATGTCGAACTTGGTAAAATGAGAGGCCCTCTTCAGCTTAGAGATAAGATCTGAAATAAGAGGAAGGGGATAGGCATCTCGGATAGTGTGTTCATTGACATAACAGTAATCTTAGCAAGGTCAAAGGCCTCTGTCCTTCTTTTTAATGAAGAAGAAGGGCGAGGCTTGAGAGGATTTTGATGGGCAAATCTTTCCCATTTGAAGATGTTCATCAATGAAGTCATCAGCTGCTTTCCATTCATCTGGGGAGAGAGGATATATCTTGGAAATCTTTGGTAAGAAGGTTTCCTTCATGTTGAGTGCATGGTCATAGGGTCTAGAGGGAGGAACATGTTCTGTTGCTTCTTTAGAGAAGACGGAAGTGAACTCTTCATATTCTGGGGGTAGGGTGGCTTTTGGTTTAGCCTTTTCAGTGGTGATTGCTAACTCGGTAGATTGAGTTACCCAAGCTACGATTCTGGAGATCTTTGGGCTGATCACCATCCTTCCCCACATTTGATGAAGGGTAGTGATGGTGTAGGAGTCTAGTTGTTGGTCAACTAGCTGTTCTGGGGTGTTATAATCCATGTATCAGTTTAGTCCATCAAGTTCTATATCATTGAGGACTACATGTTCTGGAGGAGAGGGTTCTTTCTTTGGCTTTCCTTTAGTTAAGTAGGAAGCTCATGCTCCGACATGTTCGAGGTAAAGGTCCAAAGATTTATCAAGAGACTCATCAATAGCGATGGTTCCTTTCTTCTAGTCGATGACTGGATTAGTTTGTTCTAACCAGGGTACACCAAGGATGATGTTTTCTTTTCCACAGTTCATGACATAGAAAAGCACTTTCTGCATCTGTTCTCCTATCTTCATGTAGAGTGAAGTGGAAAATCTGATGGTGGTATTGTGAGACTGATCTGCATTTCTGGCGATAATCAGTCAAGCTAGTCATTCTAGGGGGATCTGATGTTTCTTGGCAAAGTGATGGTCCATACAGGATATTTCTGCTCCTGAGTCTATAAGAGCAGAGATTTTGATGGTTTTCAAAGTTTCTTGCATTATGATGAGTTGAATAGGTAATTTCAAAGATTTGGTTTGTCGTTCTGCTACTAGTATAGGAGAGCAAGTAACTTTGAAGGTGGAGGATACTGACGTCGAAGCAGTCCTCTCATCTAAAAATCCTTTGGATCAAACAGTCAGATGGACAGGGAGCCCACCGTTTCTTCTTCTGCCCCATCTTCAGTTTCCTCTTTCTTTTCCATCTCTACTTTCCATACTTCCTTCTTCTCAAAGTGTCTTTTCTTGTTGGGACAATCTTTGGATGTATGTCCCTATACATGACAGTTGAAGCATAAGCCTCATTGTCTGTGTTCTTTGACTTGGCTAGTGGTTAAATGGTCTACGTCCATGGCATTTGGGACCTTTAGAGCAGAGGACAGAGCAGAGCAATGGAAAGGGGGAGAATAGAGTGTGGTAGAGCGGGAGTGTTGCTTCTCGATTTGATCTGCAAGCTCCCATTGGTTCTTGAAGTGATTGGCTTTGTTGTACCATTCACTGATCTTGGTTGGGATGGTATCCATGGATTGGATTCATTGCATCAAAAGGGGGGGGATTCCAGTAGCAAAATATAAGATTAAAGCTGCCAAGTCATCAGTTTCGTTCAATTCAGCCTAGACCACTTTCATCTTAAATTGGTTGATATAATGTGCCAGGTCTTGATTCCTTCTTGTGCGATAGGTGGTAAGCCATCCTAATGCTTGGTGTTTCAAATTGGAGTGTTTAAAATCTTTCTTGAACTTTGTAATGAAGTCAGAAAATTTCCCAAAAGTCGAGGCACTTAGAGCCTGATTCTGAAAAACTGTAGCCCAAGTCTTGGCTGGTCCTTTCTTCATAAAAGACAGTGCAAAAGCGACTGCCTTATCATCATCATCATAGATCTTCTTATTGACAAGAAGATGAGTTCTTACACTGCTAAGCCAATTGGCTGCAGCATGGGGGCTACTATCATATTCCTCAGGGGTATTAAGCCAAAGCTCAACAGGTCTGGTGGAGGAAGTCATTCTGGCTTGTTGAAGAGGAGGAGGGATACTAGGAGGAAGTGAAGGAGGGAGAGGAGTGGGGGTTCTGGGACGAGCATTCGAGGGGATTGGCAACTGAGAAAGTTGCTGGGTTAGAGCAGTAGTATCGTTGTCAAGGGGATCTAGGTTGAGGTCTTTGTCAGCGGAGTAAGCCTCGTCTTCAATAGCTTCTTCTGGAGTATCAGGAGTAGGGGATCATCTACCTCTGATGGCAAGGTAGAGCATGGAGAGGGAGGAGGTGGTCAGGTTTGCAATGGTGGAGGAAGGGGGGGCATGCACAACAGTGGTGGTGCTATTAAAAGGAGAAGCTAGATCTTTTGTTACACCTGGCCTGGGTAGGGACAAGCATAGCCCTTGAAGTGGTTTTGAATCATTGATCTTTGAGTAGAAGATATCTGCCTCACAAAGTGGAGGGCTTGGTCATAGTTCTGAGGATCTGATGAAGTGTAGTCGTCCAGTCACTCTGCAGAGCAAAGGCTGGAGAAACCAATGGATAGATCGACTGAGTATCGAAATATACAAGGGAGATCTAGCTTAGAGACTACTTGGTACAATGTGCTAGTCTAAATAGGTATCAGAATGGTGCACAGACCAAGCTGTGTCTGCTGTAGAATGAGTCACTATGAGTCTGAAGGAGTCATAGCCATTGTAACATAGCAACCATCAGATCAAAGGGAATAGAGGGGACATGAGGTCTTCAAGAAGTAAGACCTAGAAGGGAAATAGCATCTGATCAAAGGGAAAAAGAAACAAGATCATGGAAAGATTATCAGATGGTTGGAAAAGGAAGAATCATGGAAAGATAAAGATGTAGGAAAAGGAATGGGGGAATAAAATGTAACAGTTGCTACCTCTAACTCAATTGACATCTCCGAGACCTCCAATTGTCCTCCTTTCCTTCACTCTGATGTCACCAGTATAGCTATCCTCCTTTCTATCTTTAATATTTCATTTGTTGCTATGATACACCTTTCACCCCTTTGTCTTTTTTAACATGTGATTGCTTCACATCTTAATATTTAAACCCTTTGTTACATCCCTGTATTTCCCTAGTTTGAATATCAACAAGAATCAACATTTTCCTCCTTTGTCTGATCTCTTTGATCACCTCTGTCTCTGACCCTCTGTAAATTTGGGACTCTGATTTCCATGCAAGGGCAAACTACATATGGTGAAGCCAAAGTCCTGGCCTCTCAACTCCATTACAGCGAAGTTACTCAGAGTTTGTCCAGCTCTTTTCTAATAGTATATTCGAACTCACTCTTATATTGAAATCTCCATATCATGACCACTTGAGTTACTCGCTCTCGTTCTAGGGCTATAGCCAACCCTCCTACCTCTCCTCATTTCAATCCCCTCCATACTTTCAGCAGTTCCCACCAAGGCCCAGAATTTGTTGAGCAGTTCCATAGTTTCTCTGCTCATTGAAGTATTACTTCCACATCACAGGGCTATACCCCTTCAGAGTCTCCTACTCTAGGAGCATGCATCGAGGAGTTGCTTGACAATGATAATGACCCCTCCATTCCTCCCATTCCTCCCATTCCTCCCATTTCTCTCATTCCTCCCATTTCTCCCATTTCTCTCCCATTCCCTATTCCCAATCCTGAAGGCAAATCTAGAGTTCCGGGTCACCCAGATGAGCCTGGTGATCCACTCTCTGACTACTCTGATCATTCCAACAATGCTGATCCTGATCCTGACCCCTCTGATGATGAGAAACATATCCCTTGTGATATGCTTGGAGATTTAGCAAGCACTATTAGGGTCCTTGCTTGTTCATCTATGAAGAGATCATCAGAATCATCACAACAGACAAAAGTCCAGGAATCTGATCAATTTGATAGGACTGATCCCTGTAAACTCCAAGTCTTTCTAGTCCAATGTAAGCTCAACTTCCAGAACTGTCTGAAAGCCTTTGCCTCTGACCACTCCAAAGTTACCTTCACCCAATCCTACCTCAAAGGTATGGCACTGGAATGGTTCGAACCAGAGCTACTCTTGTCAGAAGATCCAGCGCTCCACCTACTATGGATGGACGACTATAAAGAATTTGTCTCGGAATTACAGACCAACTTTGGTCCACACAATCTGGTCAGAGATGCAGAGCATCAGTTGGACCACTTGTTGATGAAAGATGGGTAGCATATTAACAAGTACATTGTTGAGTTTAACAGGATTGCATCTCAAGTCCAGAGTTATAGAGAGGGTGCCCTCCAGCATCATTTCTATAATGGACTTCTAGACTATATCAAGGATGAAATTTCCCACATTGGCAAGCCTCTGACTCTCTCTGAACTCTGTCAATTGGCACATGCCATTGATGCCCACTGTTATAATTTTCTGTAGCGTTACACCAATGGATCATTATCAGCATGCTCTACCATCTTTCGTTCATTGTCCTCACCCTATCCTATGTCCGCCCTACCCTGCTGGTAGTCGCCTATACCATCCTGGCCATCCCTCTATTACGTTTGACAGTCCTTACAGCAGGACCTTTATGTGCTTCTCTTCTATCACACCTCATGTTCCATATCCTGGTCTGGTAAGCCTTTGCCCTGTGTCCATTTGTAGTATTACCCTTCACTCTGGCAATACCCTTTGCCCTATTCTGCCATGGGCTGTTCCTGTTGCTTCTCCCATATGGTTCTCTTCTGCACAGCATGCTTCTCTGCTGCGCATCATATGCTTCCCTTCTGCGGATGACTGTTCTTGTACAACCCTTGACCCAGGGTTATGGACCATTACCATATATGTACATACATAGCTTGGTCTGTGCACCATTCCCTATAGTATAAGTATGTACATACATGAGGGGAATGTCCCTCATTTGTATTCTCACCTTTACAGGGTTAGGCCTAGGAACCTAACTCAATACTATCTTCGTTTATCATTCCCTTGGATTCCGTCATCTATGACCTCCATCCCGGAACTCTATTCTCTGAGATCCCCTTTGGAACATGCCATTAAAGGCCTCCACTCCTGGGATATAGCTAAGTCACATCCAAGATGATCAACGTTGATGTCTTTCTATTCCAAGGAAGTAGACTCATAACACCTACTACTGGGAATGAAGATCAGAAATCAACCATCAAAACAAGACCTCAAGTAGTAACAAAACTTCAGACAAGACTACCACTCTGGACAAGAACTCTGGCTCCTCAAAAGAATCAAAAGGAAAGTCCTCAAACAATTCCACAAACTCCAGTTCAAAAGATGCTCTGAAGACGGATTTAGCATCAAAGCTTGGTAAAGATGGCAAGCTCACTCTGGCTGAACACAAGTGCTACTTCGATAACAAGCTTTGCATGTTCTGTGGAGCAGCTGGGCATGTCACCAAAGAATACCCTAAATCAAATTCATGCACAGCCAAAGATTGTGCTACCAAGACTGAAACTCTGGAAAGTAAACTAGAAGCCTCCTCCAAGGTGAAAAAATAGTCCACAACCTCTGCAACTCTGCATAGCCCAGGGGTTGTATTGACTCTGCCCATGCACCAAAGGAGATCTGACTTAATGCTTCCGCTCTCTCCTATCTGAATAAGTCTCTTATGCCCTCTATAACCTTAGTCTCTCATGATCTTTCCTCTTTCCTATCCCTAATCAATTCCAGTTCCTTCCATTGTTTCATAGATAGCCAATTCATGAATACAAATGGTCTATCTCTCTACTCTGTCCTCCCACTCTCACTCCAGTTGTTCGATAGAACCTTGAACTCCATGATCACCCAAGCTATTGATCTTTCCATACACTTCTCTTCCAGTGGTATCACTCCAACAACATTTTATATCACTCCTTTGGATGGATCTTGTTCGATTGTCCTGGGACACAACTGACTCACCTACTATAATCTATTGATTGACTGGGTTTCGAACAGTATCTCATTCTGGACCTATGATGACTCCATGCCAGAGACTCTGAGCTCACCTCCATAGCCTTCAGACTTTGTTCCTCTAGCTACATCTGACTCTGTCAATCCACTATAACCCTCTGTTTGCAAGGCACCACATATTGAACAATAAACCTATTTAGGTAGTTCACATTACATAATCATGTAGTATATAATTGAGACTCAGTCATCTGAGTTCCAATAGACTCTTGTCTTCTGACATTCACCATCAATGCTAGTCGCTACCAGCCTACTCTAATCAATGTGAGTACTAGCAGCATTTCTCAGAGAGCATTGCTACACTTCTCCATTCAACAGGTTATGAGCCCTGGTTAGCAAAGCAGTGATTGCTAGTGAGTGGAGCACAAGCTCCTCACTATTGCTGATTACATGCTACACTGCCAGGACCACCTGGATGCTATACTAGCACATGGAGAGCCTCTTAGGCTTGCTGACCCTCGGGTCACGCCTGATGAGCAGGTAAACCCATGCTGGGATTGCAGACCATCAGGTCACACCTAGCAAAGAGGGAGAACCTATCCATGTTTGTTTCTTCGTTCTCACTTCAATGCTGATGAATGTTGTAGATTTCAAACATGTCTATTAAGGATATTTCTATCCCTAAGCTCAGTGGCTCAAACTTCGACACTTGGTGGGTGATCATGGAGCCCTACCTTCAGTCCATTGGTTGCATGTGGACCACCTATGTTGACACCCCAGAAACCTTGAAAAAGGAATCCATCAAGGAGGAACATGACCATTATATCGTGTTCCAAAGGGCAAATGACATCCTCATCAGCACGATGAAGTGTCACATGACCAACAACATCAAGATATGATTTGTCAAGTGGAACCATGCTGACGAAATGATTGCAGCATTAAAAGAAGAATACAAGTCCTCCTTACTTGCCTCTGCTTACTCCCTCTTTCAGAAGCTACTCGATATCACCATCCCCTCCTCTTCTCATCTCGCTCTAGCCCTCTCAAAGGCTGTCTCACTCTTCAGCTGGCTTGAATCCACTGGTTATGTCTTTCCAAGCAATGTATGCTCAATGATGCTTCTTGCGAAGCTCCCTCCCACCATGGAGGTGGTGGCTCAGATGATGGCCACCAACAAGGACTCCAAGAGACAAGCAAAAACTCTAATGGTGGAGGAGATCCATGCTATAGCAGTGCTTGCTTGGGAGCAAAAGTCCCTAAATAAGGGCAACAGGGGCCAATCAGCCAACAAGATCTCAGTGATGAAGAAGAAGGGTGCCAAGCCCACTTTCCAGCAGTAGCAGCAGAAGCAGAAGCCACAACAAGACAGCAAATGCAAGAAGCATGGCAGCTGTGGAAAGGGCAAGGGTAAAGCCCAAGCTAATGCCACTGCCTCTACCTCCACTGACATGATGGTCCAAGCGGCCTCCATCACCTTTTCTTCCCAGACTATTATGTCTGGACCCTCTCCTGCTGTGGACCCTCAGGTCTTAGCTTATACCTCCGCCCATGCCTATCAAGGTGCAGAAGGGCCTACTGCTGATCCTCAGATCAAGAAGGCCTTCACCCTTGCTCACCAGATCAGCCTTGAGCCCTCCTGTGAAACAATAAGGCGCATGGATGCACATGTGACCACCGGAACTACACTGGTAGTCGATCTCTCTCCACCAGCTCTTCTTTCTGCAAGGATTGAGGAACTTCCACCCTCGCCTCCACCCCTTACAAGGGCATTGTACGATATGTACGATGACCCTAAATACAGTGAGGAGTCAGAAGAAGAAGCCCTGGCATCAAAAAAGAGGAAGCGATCCCATCATCATCAAATTGAACTGGCACCTACCACCTCATGGGATGAGGAAGACCTCAACAACATCATTGACATATATGGGTCTGTCCCCCCTGAGGATTTCAATGAGGAGTTGGCTGCCCTAGCTGGGCTTGATACAGAGATGAACTCCACCAATGTTCTAATGTCGTACATAATGCCATTCATTGCAACCACCTCATCACTAATCGATCACCATATTTGCACAGATCTTAGTAGTGTAGCTCTGGACAATGTAGATATAACGAATGTATCTACCCCATTGCAATTGAGCTTGTCTCTCCCCTTTTATAAGATGGATGAGTGTGTATGCTCAAATGTTGGTAAAGGTAAAGAAAAATGTAGATGTAACCACTAGATCCCAGACAACGTCTGGTTATTAGATTTGGGTGCCTCTATGCACTTTACCCCTGAGAGATCAGATTATGTAGAATACAAGAAACTTCCATGTGAGAAGTGGATCCCTGTATCCACCATGTTACGCTTGGTCCGGGTAGGAACTAGCGTAGCCCTGAAAGGGGATTCTGAGTCTGAGCCTTCAGGCTGAAGGTATCGTTGCCTCTCAAGCCGGAGGTCTTGGATCTAGTATCAAGGAAGTAGAATGTCCAAGAGGTTTACTGAGTAAATGTTGGAGAAACCTAAGGATCTATTGACAAGTATGTCGTAAGATACAAGGGAGAAACTACTTGGGGAGTTCATGTACTTGGTCACTAGTCTAAATAGGTATCCTGTTGGTGCACGGACCAAGTTATGTCCTGCTACGGAAGGACTTATAGTGAGTCATGTCGAGTCATAGCTATCGTATCTTGGCAACCATCAGGGAAGGGAAGAAAAGGGGACACGAGGCAAAAGAACAACCAATGCCTAGAACGGAAATAGCATCTGGGTTGTGGGATAAATAGACAAGACCATGGAAAGGTTATCATACGGTGGAAAAAGGGAATATCAGGGAAAGATAAACAAGTATAGAGGTAAGAAAGAAGAAAACGTAACACACCATAGCAGATATGATTTTCGTACAAGGAACAGAGAAAGTCCTAATACAATGGGAAGATCTGAATGGCGAAAGCCACATCCTACCTCTCTATAGTGTTGGACACATACCTAAAAGTAATGTCAGATTAGTCTCCATGAGAAGGCTTTTAGCTGAAGGAGCATGAATTAAAGACACTGTCCATCAATTAAAGATGTTGTATGGTGATGGGAAGATCTTGGCCCCATTTACACCAGATCCACATGCCTGATTCCTATACTTGATCGTTGCTTTACCCCTTCAAAACAGACGAAATGACTGTATTTTCCTTATTTCTTATGATATCTTACATAAACGCTTTGGCCACCCAGCTAAAGATGCTCTCTGTCAAATGAAGAAGCACACTCTTGGCTTCCCAAATGATGTTAAAATCCCATCAGAGGTCCCAGTATGCCCTGGATGTATCAAAGGCAAAATGCCCAATAGGAGTTTCCCTCCTAATGAGTGCCATGCTACATGCACTTTTGAGTTAATCCATTTGGATCTCAAAATCTTTCCCCTTGATTCATATTGAAAATTTAAATATGCGATTACCTTTTTGGATGATTACTCATCCTTCTCCTGGGTAACCTTAATGCACACAAAGAATGAGGTGCTGGCATTGACCTGTCACTTTCTTAAACTAGTAAATACCCAGTTTGAGATAAAAGTCAAGGGATGGATGTTGGATGCTGGAGGAGAATACAAAACCACCATGTTTGACCAAATGCTCAAGGAGCAGGGGATTGTGATTTACCAATCTGCCCCTCATACTCCCATGCAAAATGATAGAGCTGAATGGCTAATGTGAACCATTTTGGAGAAATCAGAGTCACTGTGGCATGATGCTTGTGTATCCGATAGTTGGTGGGAATTCTCCTTCCTACATGCCAATCACTTGTATAATTGCATGCCTATGCAGCATCTCAATAGTAGAACACCATTTGAGCTTCTACATGGCAGACTCCCTGATATTAGTCATCTTTGCATATAGAGATGTGTGGCCTATGTCCACATTCCCACCAAGACCTGTGATAATAAGCTCGCTCCCAGAGCTGAGTTAATGCTCCACTTGAGTAGTGTCCCTGGCATGACCTCCAATTATATTTTTATGAGGAAGTATAATGTAATTTACACCTCTGCGCATGCTGTTTTTGATGAAACTCTCATGCCATGCTGCAAGAGTAAGGACCACACTCCACATGCCCCACATCGGCCCACTACCCAAGTAGAACCAGAGGATTGACCCCTCTTGCCTCCCTCCTTGGATGATGACTACCCAGATTGATCCACTTGAGCACCACCCTCTCCTGTTCCTGTCCCTCAAATGCCTAGCCCAGTACCACAGGCTCTGGTGACACTCCCTAGGGCTCCCAGGCCAGGACTGCCAGCTGTCCCTCCTGCTTCTTGCTGCTCACAGCATGAAAGACATATGTCTCACCAGCCCGATAACATCTACAGTGATAAACATCCTGTTGACCAGCAGAAGGACGTGGATTGCCCCTCATGATGGCATGACATTGTCAGTGAACCTGGACTCTCATCAAGTCCAGACCAAGGCCCATCAAATGTGCCTAGTAACATTCCCGATCAACCCAGTGATCAAGATCTCCACTGGCTGTGCTGGGAAGGGGGAGCTGGTTTATTTGCACTATTGATGTCAAAGGCAATTCCTCATGGCAAGACTTCTGCAGAGTCTAAACCACATTGAGAATAGACATATAAGGACATCTCCATACTGCCAGCAGCAGCACAAGAGGAGTGGAAAGCTGCATGTCGACGTGAGCTAGATATGTTCAAAGAGTGAAGAGTCTTCAAACTTGTGAAACACCTCTAATCTCTAGACCAAGCCTGATAAGCCTGATCTTTGAGATCTTAAGGAGAGGGGACCTTTTAGATGGTGAAAAATGCGAAGTAGGAAGGAGAAAACTGAGTCTATCTTGCTGTGGGGCCTCCTACCAGAGGGAGAACTCCAAGAGAACTTGACTGGGGAGTCCCCTTGTCAAGCTCCTTGGGCTTTATATACTAACTAACTATTTACATGAGTTGTACTTAGATCTAGTGGTTACATGGGTTAGGGCATAAGGGGGCATGTAGAA